>OY723320.1:319210-572483 GCA_963210315.1 Rhynchopus euleeides | reverse complement strand
GTGCACGTTGCAGACTCGAACGAGAGGCACAGGGACTGGCCGAAGCAGTCTTCCTGGTGATCTCTCCAGCTCTGGAGGTACCCGTCCTCTGCATTCGCCTCCGCTTGCCACAAGCGCCAGGCGAGGAAGCGGAACAACTCCGAGGAGAACCCGAGCTGGCAAGTGTCACTTGCCTGGGCCTCGCTCTTCGAGAACCGTGACACAAACAGAATGCAGGGGTACACGAGGTGCGCGAAGCAGATTCCCATCCTCCGCACAGTCTCGCGGTCCCCCTCCAACTCCATCACAGCCTCGTACGTCTTCGTATCCCTATTTGCAACTTCACGAAAGAAGGATGCGCAGGAGGAAATCGAGGACGGTATCGTCGCCGTCAACGAGCTGCGAGAGGGACCAACAGGCGGCCGCAGTGGTGCAGAAGCGGCCGTTCGAAGCTTTTTGCCACAGTAGCCCAGACACCTTGATTACATGCGGACATTCTCTCGCGATGAATGCGGCGAAGGCAGGGTCATGTGCCGCATAGTTGGCGGCTGCACACACGGACTTCGTCTTCACTGCACTGGAATCCATCAGGTCGCAGGTGCAGGTGGTAGTGCAGGTCGCAAGCCGACACACTGTGCTGTTGGCCACATGTGGCAGAGGCGAGAGAGCCGTGTACTACGGCATGCGGCGGTACAGCATAGGCTGGCGGGACAGTAGGGATGGCAGGACAGTATAGGATGGCGGTGCAGTATGCGGCACAGTATAGGATGGCGGCAGCTCGCCGCCCCACCCCAGCCACCCACCCACCCAGCGGGACCCCCCTCACGAATTTTCCATGGAGGATGTATAACGAACTGTAAATTCTGTAAAATTTTGTAAAAAATGGGGGGATTTTTTGGAAAAATGGCCAAAAAAAGAGTGTGGGGAGTTGGGTCCAGTTTAGCAAAGTCCGTGTATTTGGACGCGGCCCCTCAGATAAGGAAGCCGCGTCTCAGGTGCGATATGGGGTGTTGGAGAATTTCAGGGTTCGGCCCGAAATTCCCGTTCGAACCGCTATCCCAGGTCCGACTCAAAACTGTGCTGGGCTCTCGGAGACGGGAGCCCGAAAGCGGGAAGACCAAGCCAATTGTTTTTCCGTGCGAGGATCACTCCTCGACACTGTGTGGAAGCCCTGCAGGGCACATCCATGAGACGCATCACAACAGAAGGGACAGAAGAACATGAGGCCACGAGGAAGCTGGCCGTGTATCGCAAAGTTTTCGACAACGTAGCATGCCCGAGAGGAACGTTCTCCCGTTCCCATTCAGGGTACGGTACACCTGAGGACAGCAAAAGACGGTCACCTTGCAGGCGGGGCAACGCCTGCATGAACGCAGATAAAATTGCAGCATACGTTCCCTGCATCAGGAGCCGGTTGTCAAGCCTCCCGTGTTGCAGTTGTAGGGCTCCGAATAACACCCAGTTTCATCGGACCGTAACGAGGATCTTGGCATCGACGAGCCACAGACTGTGACACTTTACAGTCGGAATCGCGTCCGACACCTGGTAGGCATTGCCATGCCGATGGAAGGCCCCCCCAGCCCATGGGGGGCCCGGGGTCTCAGACGGTGGGAGGCACTCCAGAGTGGCGTGTGGCCTCCGACCGGCGCGGACTGCGCTACAACACCGCAACCGAGGGCACCTGCAACTACATTTGGATGCGGGACACGGCATCTTCTGAGATGCTCGGCGGGGAGAGGGGGTCTCTCTGTACCTCCTAGGGAAAGCGGACAGAACGAGGTAGGCACTCGGAGATGGAGCCGAGAGGGGCGGACGGGGGTTCTTTCAGGCAGCGCCGCAACAGCGAGAAGAACACGTGCAACCCCAGAACATGAGGCGGCGTGACGGAGCAACAGGAGAAGACCATAAAAACAGGGCGTCCGGACGACAGACAGGCACGGGACTGGAAACGCAAACAAACAGACAGCCGAAAAGAAGTCGAAGTGAAACGGTTGTACAAAGGGCTCGGCTTTACCGACGTCCTTCTCGAAATTCGCCCTTGTGACAACCAGTGGCAAATTTTTCGGAAAATCGGGAAAAAACAGGAAAATCCGGAAAATCATACACCCTCCTAGTGTCTGGGGGGTGATATGGCGGAAAATTTTTTGGGGTGTTTTTGGGTGAAAATCCGGGCAACCCGGGCCCTTTGGGACCACATAGGCCAGGAAAGGCCAAAATTTTCGACTTTTTTCGGAAATTTTCCGATTTTTCACAGTGTGGCAGTCCGCAGACACAGATTTTCGGGTCAGAAAAAAAAATTTCTGACCCAAAAATTTCGGATTTTTTTCCGGAGGGTGTATGGTGACCATCCCGGAAATCCGAAAAAAACCTGATTTTTCCTGATTTTCGGATTTTTCTCGAAATTCGCCCTTGTGTCAACCAGTGGCAAATTTTTCGGAAAATCGGGAAAAAACAGGAAAATCCGGAAAATCATACACCCTCCTAGTGTCTGGGGGGTGATATGGCGGAAAATTTTTTGGGGTGTTTTTGGGTGAAAATCCGGGCAACCCGGGCCCTTTGGGACCACATAGGCCAGGAAAGGCCAAAATTTTCGACTTTTTTCGGAAATTTTCCGATTTTTCACAGTGTGGCAGTCCGCAGACACAGATTTTCGGGTCAGAAAAAAAAAATTTTCGACCCAAAAATTTCGGATTTTTTTCCGGAGGGTGTATGGTGACCATCCCGGAAATCCGAAAAAAACCTGATTTTTCCTGATTTTCGGATTTTTCTCGAAATTCGCCCTTGTGTCAACCAGTGGCAAATTTCTAGTACATACTATGGCCTTTGCCCCCTCTCGCCCAGGGTGGCAGGTGACGTAGCGGCGGAGTGGCTGCAGGCGCGCATCCTGCAAGGGGGCGCGCAGGCCGAGCCCGGGAACCAGACGAGGGAGCCGGGGGTCAGCCTGCGCGTCTACATGCGCAAGCTGCAGACGGAGGTGGAGCGGGGCGAGTAGGCGGAGCAGCGTCCCCACCCCCACCACCCCCCCCCCCCCCCCCGGGACCTTCCCCCCCCCCCTTTCATAGATGTGTGCAGGTGGCCGTTGTGAATGGTTAGACAGGGGCTGGCCACCCCCTCCCCCGGGCTCTGCACAGCAGGTCTGGGTTAGAAACAACATAACCCCCCCCCCCCTTCCTCCCCTCCCTTCCTCCCCCCTCCCCTCCCCTCCCCTATTGATGTCCCCCCCCCCCCCCCCTCCCCCAGCGCTTTGCCGCTCGTGTGAGTACCGCCCTGACTGGGAGAAAGGGTAGGGCTGGTTGGGTTGGCGGAGTTGGGCGGATGGGCGAAACGGAAAAATCGACGAGGTCGCAGCGTCAGGGCGTTCTGGGCTGGCTGGTGGTGGTTGGGACAAGACCGACGAGATTAGAAGCGGCACTGGTAGACGGGTTTTGAGGCCCCCCGCCCCCAGGTTCCCCCTGCCCACCTGGACGGACCCAAGTGCCTCACACCGGATCTCTCCCCACCCGGTGGTCCACCTGACGGATGCAAAAAAAAAAAGAAAAAACAGGAAAATCCGGAAAATCATACACCCTCCCCCCAGTACATTGTCATACTTGGACGATTCCCCCCGATTCCCCCCAGTACATTGTCGTACTTGGACGATTCCCCCCGATTCCCCCCAGTACATTGTCATACTTGGACGATTCCCCCCGATTCCCCCCAGTACATTGTCGTACTTGGACGATTCCCCCCGATTTCCCCCAGTACATTGTCATACTTGGACGATTCCCCCCGATTCCCCCCAGTACATTGTCATACTTGGACGATTCCCCCCGATTCCCCCCAGTACATTGTCGTACTTGGACGATTCCCCCCGATTCCCCCCAGTACATTGTCATACTTGGACGATTCCCCCCGATTCCCCCCAGTACATTGTCGTACTTGGACGATTCCCCCCGATTTCCCCCAGTACATTGTCATACTTGGACGATTCCCCCCGATTCCCCCCAGTACATTGTCGTACTTGGACGATTCCCCCCAGTACATTGTCGTACTTGGACGATTCCCCCTACGAACGACTTTAGTCGAGTGGCTTCGCCACGGTAAGGGAGATTTAGAATAGGGAGGAGCGGCGCGCGCGAGGTTTCTGTTGCTGTTTGCTTGCTGTTTTTGCTGTGTTGTTTCTCATCACTTTTGCTGCATAGTGCAGTTTCCGCCACGTGCGTTGCACGGTTGGACGGGGGCGCGACCACCACCACCCTTCATCAGGACATCGGGTTGTGTGTGCGTTGGTGCTCGGCCCCTCTCGCCTTTTAAACACCCGCACACACACACAACAATGACAGAGTGCAAGACTCTGGCCGAGCTGGAGGCGCACCTGGAGGGGGGGAAAGGGCAGTCGTACGACTGGTCCCCCCCGACCGCGCAGCTCGCGGCGGTGAACGTCGACGTGGTGCAGGCGGGCCTCGTCCGGCAGAAGGTGCCGTACCCCGCCCTCCTCGGCACCCTGAGGAGCTTGCTCGCGGAGGCTGCGACGAAGAACATCGCGCAGGACCGCATCCTCCCGTCGGCCCTGGACGCGCTCGTCCAGGGGGTCGGCGACTGGTCGGGGATCGCGCTGGTGAGGCTGCTGGCGACGGTGCAGCTATGCACGGGGCGGCTGGGGCAGGTGGAGTCGGTGGCGCGCCTCCGCGGGGAGTCCACGGCCCCGGTGGCCTCCTCCTCGGTGGCCCCCCAGCAGCCGGCGGCGGGTGGGGGCATGGGCGAGGTGATCGCCCTGATGCACCAGCAGCGGCCCCTCTCGCAGATCTTGACTAGGCAGGCTGTCCCCCCTCCCCTCTCCGGCCCTCTGGGCAAATTATTGCTTTGTTGTGCTTCTCGCGTCGCGCGAAGATACTTGCTCCGCACTATTCACTAAATCTCCCGATTCCCCCCAGTACACAGTCATACTTGGCGGATTTCCCCCAATTCCCCCCAGCACGGGGGAATCCGCTAAGTACGACTATGTACTGGGGGGAATCGGGGGGAATCGTCCAAGTATGACAATGTACTGGGGGGAATCGGGGGGAATCGTCCAAGTACGACAATGTACTGGGGGGAATCGGGGGGAATCGTCCAAGTATGACAATGTACTGGGGGGAATCGGGGGGAATCGTCCAAGTACGACAATGTACTGGGGGGAATCGGGGGGAATCGTCCAAGTATGACAATGTACTGGGGGGAATCGGGGGGAATCGTCCAAGTATGACAATGTACTGGGGGGAATCGGGGGGAATCGTCCAAGTATGACAATGTACTGGGGGGAATCGGGGGGAATCGTCCAAGTACGACAATGTACTGGGGGGAATCGGGGGGAATCGTCCAAGTATGACAATGTACTGGGGGAAATCGGGGGGAATCGTCCAAGTATGACAATGTACTGGGGGGAATCGGGGGGAATCGTCCAAGTATGACAATGTACTGGGGGGAATCGGGGGGAATCGTCCAAGTATGACAATGTACTGGGGGGAATCGGGGGGAATCGTCCAAGTACGACAATGTACTGGGGGGAATCGGGGGGAATCGTCCAAGTATGACAATGTACTGGGGGGAATCGGGGGGAATCGTCCAAGTATGACAATGTACTGGGGGGAATCGGGGGGAATCGTCCAAGTATGACAATGTACTGGGGGAAATCGGGGGGAATCGTCCAAGTACGACAATGTACTGGGGGGAATCGGGGGGAATCGTCCAAGTATGACAATGTACTGGGGGGAATCGGGGGGAATCGTCCAAGTACGACAATGTACTGGGGGAAATCGGGGGGAATCGTCCAAGTATGACAATGTACTGGGGGGAATCGGGGGGAATCGTCCAAGTACGACAATGTACTGGGGGGAATCGGGGGGAATCGTCCAAGTATGACAATGTACTGGGGGAAATCGGGGGGAATCGTCCAAGTACGACAATGTACTGGGGGGAATCGGGGGGAATCGTCCAAGTATAACAATGTACTGGGGGGAATCGGGGGGAATCGTCCAAGTATGACAATGTACTGGGGGGAATCGGGGGGAATCGTCCAAGTACGACAATGTACTGGGGGGAATCGGGGGGAATCGTCCAAGTACGACACTGTACTGGGGGGAATCGGGGGGAATCGTCCAAGTACGACAATGTACTGGGGGGAATCGGGGGGAATCGGGGGGAATCGTCCAAGTACGACAATGTACTGGGGGAAATCGGGGGGAATCGTCCAAGTATGACAATGTACTGGGGGGAATCGGGGGGAATCGTCCAAGTACGACAATGTACTGGGGGGAATCGGGGGGAATCGTCCAAGTACGACAATGTACTGGGGGAAATCGGGGGGAATCGTCCAAGTACGACAATGTACTGGGGGGAATCGGGGGGAATCGTCCAAGTATGACAATGTACTGGGGGGAATCGGGGGGAATCGTCCAAGTACGACAATGTACTGGGGGGAATCGGGGGGAATCGTCCAAGTATGACAATGTACTGGGGGGAATCGGGGGGAATCGTCCAAGTATGACAATGTACTGGGGGGAATCGGGGGGAATCGTCCAAGTATGACAATGTACTGGGGGGAATCGGGGGGAATCGTCCAAGTATGACAATGTACTGGGGGGAATCGGGGGGAATCGTCCAAGTACGACAATGTACTGGGGGGAATCGGGGGGAATCGTCCAAGTATGACAATGTACTGGGGGGAATCGGGGGGAATCGTCCAAGTATGACAATGTACTGGGAGATTTAGTGAATAGTGCGGAGCAAGTATCTTCGCGCGACGCGAGAAACACAACAAAGCAATAATTTGCCCAGAGGGCCGGAGAGAGGAGGGGGGACAGCCTGCCTAGTCAAGATCTGCGAGAGGGGCCGAGCACCAACGCACACACAACCCGATTTCCTGATGAAGGGTGGTGGTGGTCGCGCCCCCGTCCAACCGTGCAACGCACGTGGCGGAAACTGCACTATGCAGCAACAGTGATGGGAAACAACACAGCAAAAACAGCAAGCAAACAGCAACAGAAACCTCGCGCGCGCCGCTCCTCCCTATTCTAAATCTCCCTTACCGTGGCGAAGCCACTCGACTAAAGTCGTTCGTAGGGGAAATCGGGGGGAATCGTCCAAGTATGACAATGTACTGGGGGGAATCGGGGGGAATCGTCCAAGTATGACAATGTACTGGGGGGAATCGGGGGGAATCGTCCAAGTATGACAATGTACTGGGGGGAATCGGGGGGAATCGTCCAAGTACGACAATGTACTGGGGGGAATCGGGGGGAATCGTCCAAGTATGACAATGTACTGGGGGGAATCGGGGGGAATCGTCCAAGTATGACAATGTACTGGGGGAAATCGGGGGGAATCGTCCAAGTATGACAATGTACTGGGGGGAATCGGGGGGAATCGTCCAAGTATGACAATGTACTGGGGGAAATCGGGGGGAATCGTCCAAGTACGACAATGTACTGGGGGGAATCGGGGGGAATCGTCCAAGTATGACAATGTACTGGGGGGAATCGGGGGGAATCGTCCAAGTACGACAATGTACTGGGGGAAATCGGGGGGAATCGTCCAAGTATGACAATGTACTGGGGGGAATCGGGGGGAATCGTCCAAGTACGACAATGTACTGGGGGGAATCGGGGGGAATCGTCCAAGTATGACAATGTACTGGGGGAAATCGGGGGGAATCGTCCAAGTACGACAATGTACTGGGGGGAATCGGGGGGAATCGTCCAAGTATAACAATGTACTGGGGGGAATCGGGGGGAATCGTCCAAGTATGACAATGTACTGGGGGGAATCGGGGGGAATCGTCCAAGTATAACAATGTACTGGGGGGAATCGGGGGGAATCGTCCAAGTATGACAATGTACTGGGGGGAATCGGGGGGAATCGTCCAAGTACGACAATGTACTGGGGGGAATCGGGGGGAATCGTCCAAGTACGACACTGTACTGGGGGGAATCGGGGGGAATCGTCCAAGTACGACAATGTACTGGGGGGAATCGGGGGGAATCGTCCAAGTATGACAATGTACTGGGGGGAATCGGGGGGAATCGTCCAAGTACGACAATGTACTGGGGGAAATCGGGGGGAATCGTCCAAGTATGACAATGTACTGGGGGGAATCGGGGGGAATCGTCCAAGTACGACAATGTACTGGGGGGAATCGGGGGGAATCGTCCAAGTACGACAATGTACTGGGGGAAATCGGGGGGAATCGTCCAAGTACGACAATGTACTGGGGGGAATCGGGGGGAATCGTCCAAGTATGACAATGTACTGGGGGAAATCGGGGGGAATCGTCCAAGTACGACACTGTACTGGGGGGAATCGGGGGGAATCGTCCAAGTACGACAATGTACTGGGGGAAATCGGGGGGAATCGTCCAAGTATGACAATGTACTGGGGGGAATCGGGGGGAATCGTCCAAGTACGACAATGTACTGGGGGGAATCGGGGGGAATCGTCCAAGTACGACAATGTACTGGGGGAAATCGGGGGGAATCGTCCAAGTACGACAATGTACTGGGGGGAATCGGGGGGAATCGTCCAAGTATGACAATGTACTGGGGGAAATCGGGGGGAATCGTCCAAGTACGACACTGTACTGGGGGGAATCGGGGGGAATCGTCCAAGTACGACAATGTACTGGGGGAAATCGGGGGGAATCGTCCAAGTATGACAATGTACTGGGGGGAATCGGGGGGAATCGTCCAAGTACGACAGTGTACTGGGGGGAATCGGGGGGAATCAACCAAGTACACTAATTTGCTGGGGGGAATCGGGGAGTGCCCCTACAGGAGGTGGGGACCACTGTGAGTCACTACGAGTCACTACGAGTCACGTGACTGGTAGCGAGGCCGGTCTGGACCTCTGGGTGGAATTTTCTCATATTGTGCCAAGTCCCCACCCGGAGTTCCAGACCGGCCTCGCTACCAGTCAAGTGACTCGTAGTGACTCGTAGTCAGCCAAAAACCTGAAAATTCACCCTTCTCCCCAGGCCAGCCAAAAAAGCCCCCTGACTCACTGACGAGCCGTGACGACCCGTGACTGGTAGCGAGGGCCCCCTTAGAGTCAAAATGAAATTATTAGAGTCTGATTAGGCGATTATTAGGGTATTATTAGACTCTAATAATACCCTAATGGGGGCCCTCGCTACCAAGTGTGACTGAGTGAGAAAAAGTGAGAAGTCAGCCATGTTTGGCTGAAAACTGACGACTCGTGACTCACAGTGACTCGTAGCGAGGGCCCCCAATAATCGCCTAATTAGAGTGATGTGCCTGTGTTGTGGGGAGAGGAAGTGGTCACGAAAAGGGGCAGGAAGGGTCTTGGGTTCTGGGAGAGTGTGCCTGCGTGCGTCATGTCGATCTGTGTATGCTTGGGAGCGCAGCAGCCTCTACAGTTGCTTCTGTGGGGAACGTATCTGTGAGAAACCTTTGGCTGGGCACCCTCCCAAGCCCAAGTGCAAGAGCGTTCCCGTTCGCTCCAAGAGCGGAGGCACCTTCCTTTCGAGTATGTGTGGGACCACACCGAGCACGATGTGCCACCTCATTGTCAACACAGTTTTGGCCTTCTGAGAGTCTTGACTTGGAGGCGTCATTGCTCATATCAACGTCGATCATTGCACATTCACGTTTGCTGTCGATCCGCAGGGTTGACATTGGGAAAGAACAGCCTGGCACCTCCCACCAAGGTCCCGGGCATGACCTTAAACTGCCCAGGCTTCTCATACCATGACGGGCACTTGTGCCAGGGTATGAAACAGCAGGGGTGGCTCCCCTGGACCATGAAGGGTGATTGCATCAGGAGTCCTGAACAGATGGCGAGGCGTCTCCGTGATCACTTGTAGGCATGGCAAGCCACTCTGGTAGCACCAGGCCCATACGAACCTAGATCATGATCACTACGAGCAGCCTTCGGGTCGCGTCTAGAAGTAGTTGATACCCTCCCACCTGACACGCATGTGCAGGGTCCCCGAAGCAATGAAGGAACTCGAACACAAAGGAGCAGCAGTACCCGCAGCAGGCAGTGTTTACGGTGCCTGCTGCGAGAAGAGCCACATCTCACCTCCGCCCAGGTCGTGTGCGCGTCTGTCACCACAACCTCTCCACAATGTTTCATCCGAACGCGCGCTGTAATGTGACAATGGAGCGTCTGATTTTCACAGATACCTTCTGTGCAGGCCTTGGGTTCCTCACTTGCCGGACCTTGGCAGGGTGCTGCTGCTGACGGAGCTCTCAGACACTGCCCGCTTCGGCATATCGCCCCTCTCCCCCGGCTCGCGCCTGTAACGCGTGGTCTGGGCGCTTTCTCTTGGGTGTAATCTCACCTCGAAATGCTCTAATAACACCCTAATTAGACTCTAATTAGAGCATAATTAGAGTATTAGGGGGCCCTCGCTACCAAGTGTGACTGAGTGAGAAAAAGTGAGAAGTCAGCCATGTTTGGCTGAAAACTGACGACTCGTGACTCACAGTGACTCGTAGCGAGGGCCCCCTTAGAGTGTAGTGACCTAATCCACCTCGCCTCCGGGCGAGGGTGGTCGAAGGTGGGCGAGTGTGGGCGAACGTGGGCGAAAGTGCAAGAGTGCGGAAGAGGGTGGGCGAGGGTGGTCGAGTGTGGTCGAGTGTGGTCGAGTGTGGGCGAGTGTGGGCGAGTGTGGGCGAGTGGTGGTCGAGTGTGGGCGAATGTGGGCGAGTGTGGGCGAATGTGGGCGAGTGTGGGCGAGTGTGGGCGAGTTGTGGGCGAGTGTGGCCGAGTGTGGGCGAATGTGGGCGAGTGTGGCCGAGTGTGGGCGAGTGGTGGGCGAGTGTGGGCGAGTGTGGGCGAATGTGGGCGAGTGGTGGTCGAGTGTGGGCGAATGTGGGCGAGTGTGGGCGAATGTGGGCGAATGCATGTGGGCGAGTGTGGGCGAGTGTGGGCGAGTGTGGGCGAGTGTGGGCGAGTGTGGGCGAGTGTGGGCGAGTGTGGGCGAGTGTGGGCGAGTGTGGGCGAGTTGTGGGCGAGTGTGGCCGAGTGTGGGCGAGTGTGGGCGAACGTGGGCGAACGTGGGCGAGTGTGGGCGAGTTGTGGGCGAGTGTGGGCGAGTGGTGGGCGACCCTGGGCGAATTAGTGGAGGCGAGGCGGATTAGGTCATGTAGTTAGAGTTTCTGAAACTCTAATTATACTCTAATAAATCTTGGGTTAGAGTCTAAGTAGACTCTACGTAGACCGTAAGCCATAAATCATGATTTAAATATATCCCTGGTGCAGGCAGTGGATATCCCCCGTGGCGAAATTTTTTTTCTCCGGGGGCCTTCGTGAAGTGTGACTGAGTGAGGAAAAGTGAGCCACGGCTCACTTCCCCTCACTGGC
This sequence comes from Rhynchopus euleeides, assembly GCA_963210315.1. Lineage (NCBI taxonomy): Eukaryota > Euglenozoa > Diplonemea > Diplonemida > Diplonemidae > Rhynchopus > Rhynchopus euleeides. The sequence continues at coordinate 561,164 of OY723320.1, read as the reverse complement.
TGACGAGCAGTGACGAGCAGTGACTGGTAGCGAGGGCCCCCTCCCAAAAAAAAATATTTCTGGAAACCAGCTTGGCGAAAAAAAATATTTTCGCCACGGGATTTTTGGCTGGAGGGAAAAAAAAGTCCGAGTTTCCCTGGAGGTCAGATTTCTTTTCAACTATTTCTCAAAGCCCTGAACTCTGATGCACAGCAGGCCAAGCTGGTCGATACATCGAGTCCTTGGTCGGAGTTCACGACTGTGTCAAAGGCAGGCACAGGCCTCCTGGAGGGGGCACAGGAGGACGCTCTGGTTGCGCAGTGGACGACGGTGAAGACTATGCTTCGCCAGTTCCGTCGAGAAGTTGCTAACAGTCACGTACACTTTGGTTGTTTATGGTTTACACTTCCCCGCAAGACTTGCTCGATGATGTCCTCAAGTATGCGAGGTTATTTGGAGTCCGGCCTCCCAGTTTCCGCTCTGCGGGCTTCATTTGATGACATTCAGGTCATCCAGACGGACAAAATAATGCAGAGGAAGACCTCGTTCGGGCAATTTGGCAACGGCAAGTACGCGTGTTGGGGCGGAGGTTCCAGAAGGTCGATCATGACTGACCGAGCGGGTTGAGGTTTCGGCGCCCGAAGGGCGCCGAAAAAAATTGAGGGGTAAAAAGCGCCCTATCACTTCACAGCTACAACCGCTCTGATGAATTTCCTTTTGTTTGTTGCGTTGACGCTTCTACACACAAAACCCTGAACTGATCACACCCTGAGCCTGATGAAGGGTGGGGTTAGTGTATAGAGCACGTTTGGTTGCAGCTGTGGTGGGGCGCTTTCCGCTCACACGAGTGTGCTTAAAAAAAATTCTGGCAAAATTGAGGGTCGAGAAAATTTTTTCGCCACCGGAAAAACCAGATTTTGGTGTCAGGATACAGCCTGGGTGCAGGTCCAGGGATGTCTTTAAATCATGGGGTTTTCGGCAGATTTTCAGATTCTCAATCGTAAAAAACCCCTGTTTTTCCCCTCCTAGAATGGGGGTGGCACAGCGTCGTTCTACCACACGAGAGGGTCGTTTTTGGCATCAACGGATCGAACTCTCTTCACGGTGACCCTACTCAAATTTTTTTGAGTCATTGGGGGCCATTTACTGTGCGTCAAAGTGTCGACGATTGGCCACCTTTTTGGTGCCGTGGCTGGTGGGTGGTCATGGGCACACGCTAGCTGGGGGGTCTGGGGGGCAGAGCCCCCCAGCCGCCGGAGGCCACGGTAGTAAACATCTGTTCATTGTGGGCGTAGCTTCTGTGCGAGTTGGCTGCGTCCTCCCGAGGCCTGAGGCTACTGGAGTGGTTGGACTCCCTGACCTGATGGGTCTGGGGGGCGGAGCCCCCCAGCCGCCGGAGGCCACGGTAGTGAGCATATGTTCCTGCAAAACCATACTCTCTTCGACGTCGACCGTCGAACCAGTGTAGCCGGGTTGACGCTTTGTCGGGGCTTACCAATCGTCGACCCAGTAAAACTGGTCGACGCGTTTTTATGGGGGGTGGAAACCCGGGTTTGCGGGTTTGCGTGAGTACCCCAAAGCAAGGTGGCACCAGAATGTGCCTTCGACTTTTGCCGAGACTCTCATTTGTGAGGCCTTTCCTGTCGTGGGTGGGGTTTTGCTGTTTCAACTGTTGTGAGTTGTGTGTGGGGCTGGTGGGTGATGGGGAAAAGACTGGAAAGTCCTGTCGTGCTGTGGCTGCTTGGTGGGGCTAGCGCAGCAGGTCTCTCATTTTCTTCTTTATTCACACCAAGGTCGTTCCCATCCTCACAGTTTTTCTTTCTCTGCAGATTTCCCGAGACTGGGACCCCCAAAAAAGGGGGGAAAACCCCCCAAGAAAAAACAGGGGTTTTTTTTGGGGGTTTTTTTCCTGGGGCCGAAATCCTCAATCTCAATCATGATTTAAATATATCCCTGTGCAGGTCGCAAAAAAAAAAAAAAAAAAACTTCCTCCTTCAAATCAGAGACAATGCAACTTGCACTTTTTTTCAGCGCGGTATGTTTTCCTCCTTTTAACCCTTTAAGACCGAAGGCTATTTTGAGCCATTGGGGGTATGGAAAAGTGGGTGAGAAAAAATGAGAAAAAATGCGGAAAAATCGGCCGAAATTTGCTGTTTTTCGCTAAAAAAAGAGTGTGGGGAGTTGGGTCCAGTTTAGCAAAGTGCACGGTGGACTCCAGCGGCCCTAGCGGGAGTCTGGGAGCGGGAGTCTGAGCGGGTGTCAAAGACTCCCGCTAGCGGGAGTCTATACTCCCGCTAGGGGGAGTCTGACTCCCCCTAGCGGGAGTCTTTTCACCTATTTTCATCCGTTTTTCCCATGATATAGTTACAGTCTACTGGCGTGGGGGGTAAAATCATGGTGGAAGAGGGATGGGGAGGGGCTTGTTTTGCTTCTGTCAGTTTCCCCGGACTCTGGACTACCTACCTATCCTCCTGGTAGCGGCTACACCTGCGGAGGTGAGCGGTTAGAATTTGAGGTGTCAAAGTGCGGCCATCGCCTGTCGTAGTTGTGTTACACCTTGGGCAAGACAAGCCATCCTGCAGGCCTCATCTTCTTCGTCAGAACTGTCATCCCCCTCCTGCTGTGCGCGTTGGTCAAGCGTGCTCAAAGTCGCCTCGGATGACACGAATGGTGTGAAAGTCGCCCCCAGCGGGATTGGCATTTTGCACAAGCAGAGCGATAATTTGCGGTGTCCTTCGGGGAACCGGAACAGGAAGTAGGGCGCGCTGATGGGTTCAACGAAGTCCTGTGTGTTGCAGTGCACAAACCCCTTCTGCAGCTGTGTCAACTGTGTGCAAAGAACATACACAGCCAATCTATGAGCGTGTCGGGTGTGCAGACACGGACACAGGATGACTTCTCTATACCCGAGGATCCCGTCCTGCGACAGGTGCGCAACCTTCCAAGGCATGCCCGATGCGCGCCGCTTCTCTTCTGCCATCGCAAGATCTCTCTCGTAAGTTGCGGAGCTGGCGATTGTAACGGCATCTTTCTTGCGATGTCCGTTCTCTGCTTCTTCAAATTCGTCGTTGTTCTGCAGAGGCACTGCATCTTCTGGAGCCCACCAATGATGGAGACTGTGTACGTAGGCATTGCGCGTTGATCCCTTTTCGGCATGCTCCATCAACCAGTGAAATATATGCCCTGAGATCCGAGCACGCAAGAAGGGAATCCGGGCTGACTCATCCTTGCATCCCCAGAAGCGCCAGGGGATGTCTGCATACCGGAAATGCATGAGGTCTGCAAGGGAGACAAAGAGGTAGCGGAACAAGCCCTTGTAGGTGGTGTCCTGTGACATGGCAAGCACGACCTTCCGGAACTGAGCACCTGTCCCATTCTGCGACACATTCAGTGCAAGGTTTGTACAGGTCTTGTCGAATATTTTTTTTGTTGTCTCATCCAGTACCCTGATCAGCCGCATGGCGAGCCCCTTGCAGTCATGGAGTGCTGGGGTGACGTAGCGGGCATTGGGAAGCACACCTGCCAAGAGGGAGGGGTAGCCAGCCTCTTTCATCTCAGAGAGAGTCAGGTGCGGGTATCGATGCACCTGTTGATACCAGCGTTCTTCTGGGATGTCGCACAGTGAGCATCGGTGCCCTCGCCCCCCGCATCGCCTCATTGTTGCCCACTGCTGATCTATACTCCCGCTAGCGGGAGTTGGACTCCCCCTAGTTGAGACTCCCGAAAAGGGTTAAACCCGGTAGTGGTACCCTACCCCCGCTGGAGTCCACCGTGCAAGGCCGGATCAGCCCACGGGTGGGTTTGAGGAAGAAATCTGGGGGGGCAAATTTTGCTGCGACTTCCGGTTTCACCCGGCCGAACTCCAGCATCTATCCAGACCCACGGTGCCAAGCCGTTCGCCCGTGTCGCGATCATTCGCGGCTTCAGGCTGCCCCCGACGACACGTTTGTATCCTGCACCTTGCCATACTTCGCCTCCACCTTGTATATGACGGAGAGCGCCCTCCTTCCGCATCGTTGCGACTTCCCTGACAGCGAACTTATCCATGTCAGGGAAGACATGGCGATGATTGCGTTGGCCACCTGGGTGCTGTGCTTGTGGAGCTCCTTGCTCAACACCGTTGCTAGGAGCCTTCTAATGGATCCCAGTGTCAGCACACTGCCCCCTTTTTTAACAGGGAAGGCCGTGCAAAAATCATGCACAATGTTCGTCGCCTCCGCAGCCTCGGGACTCTCTGCGCTCTTCTTCTTCTTAATCGACTTTGCCGCCGGCTTCGCTGCCGGCTTCGTTGTCGTCTTCCCCATTTTTGTGAATCAGGTCTGCGAGCTGGGATGGGTGGAAACGTCCGTTTCGTTTGGTGTGGCTGTACTTCAGTGACGAGTGCCACATTGCATAGGTATCATGGGAAAAATGAGTGAAAATAGGTGAAAAGACTCCCGCTAGGGGGAGTCAGACTCCCCCTAGCGGGAGTATAGACTTCCGCTAGCGGGAGTCTATACTCCCGCTAGCGGGAGTTGGACTCCCCCTAGTTGAGACTCCCGAAAAGGGTTACCCTACCCCCGCTGGAGTCCACCGTGTGAGCTTATTTTTCGAAAATTAAAAAATTGGGGACACCGAAAGTCCCCAAACGAGTCTTCGACTTGGCCCGCAGAGTGAGTTTTTTTTGGTGAAAAAATGCCCCAAAAATTGTCGGCCAAAAGTTACTGTTGGAGACGGCACAAGTTCTTTGCACAGGCTGGGTGGGCGCAACGTTGACGAACAACGACAAGCCGGAGGCTGCGACTGTGAAGAATACAACGAACGGCCCGGGTCCTCCTCTAGATGCCCAGGAACAACGTCCTTCCCACCGGTGTTACGCGGGGCGATACGGGGTGGGATAGTGCTGCTGCACGGATGCCAGTGTGCTGATGCCAGTGTGCTCCTTGAGGGCCACTCCGAATCCCTGAACACCCCGCCTGCTTGTTGCTTGTTCCAGACCCAGAGTGGAGTGCCTCGTCCCAGTCAACTCAAACACTGCTAGATTGACGAGGCCACCACCTCCTGGCACTGCCTGTACGACAGGGACGGGTGACCTGGAGGTCGTCGTGAGCAGGACCATGGCAGCCCACTCGAACACCTGTGCGGGGTACCGCAACTCATCTTGCTGCAGGTGTGCAGCGGGTGCGAGTGCGCCCCGGCCGGGGGTGGCACCTACTCCTCCAGGTTTGCTGACCTCCCAGAGCGATGGATCAACAGCCACAGCCTTGCCCCGTCAGCCTGCCCACGCTCCGCCCCTGCCGACGGGGGGGGGAGCTCAATCCGCAGTTCCTCGTCGCATTCGCCGCCACGGACAGGAGAAATATGCACAGAGGAGAAGCGGGCGAGCTCATTAAACGGCGGAGTCCCCCGGTGTATCTGGATGCACCGCCCCTGCACATACGGACAGCAGGTGCTGGAAAAAGAGATCTGCATGTTTTTGACCTCCCCGCCATCACCTGAGTTGCACCTGGATTTCCAGATCAGCCGTGAAGCTTCATACAGTCATCATGCACTGCATCATATCAGACCCACCATCAGCCCCTCAGATTCAGACCGTGCTTTGTCCAGAACTGCACCCTGTCCTTCAACACCAGAGAACCACTGATCATGGACCCATGTGGCGACAAAAACCTGATCGTAGCTCATAGCAAAGATGGGTACCACGATCAAGGTTCATCTGTTACCAGATAGACGTCTCCTGTTTCCAGGTCTAGGGTTACCGCGAGTGTAGCACAGATTTACCAAGGTGTACCAAGAGAGTATGCAGCTCTGTCCCAGCAGTTCCTCCTCCTTGGTTCCGACCCCCCACAGTTCTTCGATGACTGGCACAACAGAGGAAGAAGCAACACAACCAGATCCTTCGATCAGCCAGACCCAAGCAAAAGAGCGGGGGGGCCAGACCCTACCCGATGTGACGATAAATTGTCGCGCAAGTACAGGGAGGGACCAGAAGACCGATCGCCACAAACCCGTGACGGTGTGTTCAGGGGGGGTGCGGGGGGGACGGGGTCACAGTCATTGTCACCACGTGCACTTGACGGACGGAAATATATGCAGATCAGAAACCGACTGAAGATAGCGGCCTGGTCTCGGCGGCTGCACTCGGAAGACTCTCTCTCAGACGTGGGATGCGGGTCACAGAAGTCAGGGCGTGGAGGCAGGGCTGTGAACCCGTCGGTCATGAAAGACGACGAAAATGTGTGGGAGGGAGGAGGCGAGCACAAAAGGGCGTCGGCTACCGCACGCCCTTTGGGCGCAGCCGACGACCGACCGAACCGGCCCCCGGCCGGGAGGGAGGTGGGGGGGGGGGGGGGGGCGGGGGGCGTGGGGGGCGGAGCCCCCCGGAAATTTTTTTTCGACGGGGGCCCTCGCTACGAGTCACTGTGAGTCACGAGTCGTCAGTTTTCAGCCAAACATGGCTGACTTCTCACTTTTTCTCACTCAGTCACACTTGGTAGCGAAGGCCCCCGACATGTCGAAATTTCGGCCACCCTGGGTCAGTACCCTGGACCGGTACCCAGCTAGGCAGAAAAAAATCGCAAAAAAATCCGAAAATTTTCCGAAAAATGTGGGTGTGGCACCCCAGAGGGCCCGATTTTCGGTTTAGGCACGCGAAAAAAATTTTTTTTTTCGCCAAAATTTTTTTTTTCGACATGTCGAAATTTCGGAATTCCGTACCCCGGGGGGGTATGGAAACTGGGTACCTTTGACCTGGTGCCTACGCCTGCCTGCGCCTGCCTACGACACAATGCGTTTTTTTGCGAAAAAACTGGATTTTTTCCAAATTTGTACTCTATTTTCCCCAGCCAAAAAACCCTGCCTATTTCGCCTGAGAATGCCTAAGAATGCCTAAATTTCCATGCCCCCATTTTTGGCCCATTTTTCTCCTTGGACACCAATTTGCTTCAATTTTCGTTTTTCTGCCCGACCCTGGCCGTAAATGAACGCGTTTGACTGAAAGATTCCACGATGGCCATTTTTTGTCCCCGAAAAAAATGACTCTTTTTTTGCACGGCCAACAAACAGTGAATTTGAGGGTGAAAAATGGCAGATTTTCGAAAGCAAAAAAATTTGTGTGCCGGGGCTCCCCAAAAAGTCAGCCGAGGATGACGTTATTGGAAAGAACGAGTCAAATTGCTTCGACGAAAAAAAAAGTTCGATCAAAAAGACTGAGTATGAAGCCTCTGAATGGGCACTCCGGTTTTTTGCCTATGTTCAGTACCTATTTCCCTTTGAAACCGTGGGAAAACACCCGAAATTGGGCTTTTCGTCAATCACACGCAGGAAGTCTGTCTCAGACGGCTGCAAGAGCAACTGTTGCGCTTCGCAGCAGTGCTGAACCAGCGAGAGGTGTTCGTGCGCCTTACCGATACCCTGACACCGCCTTGCCACAACCCCCATTATACCCGACCTTCCGCTTCGGCGGCTGCTACAGGCCCTTCGGGGTTTTTTCGCTCAATAACCCTCACCTCCACTTCCGCGGACTAGCTCGACGAGTAGCTCTTACGCACACGAGGCGAGGGATAAGGTGGGAAGAAAGTCTTGCTGACCTAAGGCTGATCCCCTTAGGTTCCATTGATCCTGGCTCACACCTGATGAGGCGCACCAGGGGAGGTTGTAGTGTGTTAGCGCCGAAACACAGCAAGCGGGAGACCACCACGTGGCGTCTGCATCTGACGAGCTTGCTCTGATTTTGCTTCAGGATTGTAGCATCCGGCGACACGTTGTCGATCATTAAGGTGTTCGTGTAAAGCTGTGACCCTCCAGCACTGTGGAGCTCGCTCTACTACCACGTGATGCCGCCGCCGATAGGCAGTGTCGTCGACCCTCCCGCGGCCAGATGTCGCATAGAGGACGCACCCTTCGGCCCGTAGTGTGACAGACCTATGTGCTGCAACTGCGCACGGAAGAGCGGAAGTCCCTCGAATACGTTACCCCGGGTAGATCCAGTTTAGCTTGGCTCGATCTGGGCAGAACTGGGCAAGGCCCAAAGCCGGTCGAAGATATCACCCATACATTTGACAGGCGAGGAATTGACGATCAGGCACTCCATTGCCTTCAGTTGACACGTGCACCACATCGGGGTGTATCTGGGCGGGTCTTGCTTCCTTAGAAAGGGTCTCGAGTCCCCTTTACCGGATGGCCAGGGTCGGGCACAAAGACCCCTGGCAAACCTTGTTGGGGTGTGCACAGAAAGCCAGGGGCCCAGAATGCTGTTTTCACCTGAAAACCCGACCTGGGCCCCGATTCTCCGAGGTGACGGCGGGCCATCGACAGACAGATATCTCGTCGATTTTTGTTGTCTTGAAAAGAACTGTGCAAACCATTTTCATGGTGCCCAGGGTTTGCCAAAAAGACAAAAATGGGTCCCAACAAAATGTGAAACCAAAGTGCACAAGCAATATATTGCGCCTTCGGTCTTAAAGGGTTAATAATGAAATGGGGGGTGGGTGTGTAAGTGGGTGTGGTAGTGGGGGCACCGTGTCAACACGGTGTGTCCGCTCTGGGAAGTGGGAAGGTGGATGGGGGTGGCAGTAGCAGAAGAGGCAGACACACACTGTCCGGCAACCTGGGGTGGAGGGTTTTGTTTTATCTGGTGTCGATTGTCCTAGGCTACGCTTCACCTGTCCGAGGTCTTCTCCTATTTACAGGTGAAAAACCGCCGAGCTTTGCCGAAGGCTTGTCCATATCGAAGGCCCCAGTGACGCCATTTTTTTGGAAGAACCCACCCACCCAGTAAGAAAGCCGGTTTGGGCGAATCGGGACCTCCGCAAACAAAAGCCAAAAAGAGTCCGGTTTTTGTGTGTGCGCACGAGCGGCAGTGTGTTGTGGCCCCTGTGAAGGGCGTTGCTGTGATTAAGTGGTTTTGTGTTGCTCTCTCAAAACACACTGCGCGCGGGTACGCTCCCACTGACTCTTTCGCTGTGACAAGCAAGCTTGTTTGGGCAAAAAATACGTGAACAACAATAACATGAAAAAGTATCTGTGGCCCCTGCTGGATCGTGAAGTGGCAGCAAAACGTGGCAACAAACCTAATAAGCTGCCTGGAAAGTTGTTCTGTTAGAACGTTGGAACGACCCCCCCCCCCCCCCCCCACACACACACACACACGGTGGGATCTTGTAAATTTTACATGTAAAAATACTGATTTTTACATGTATTATACATGTATAATACTTGCATGTCAACTATTATACATGTATTTTACATGTATATTTCATGCATTTACATGTATTTTACATGTATAATACTTGTCATGCAAGTATTATACATGTAAAATACTTGCATGACAAGTAAAATACTTGCATGCAAGTAAAATACATGTATTTTACTTGCATGCAAGTATTTTACTTGTCATGCAAGTATTATACATGTATTTTACTTGTCGTGCAAGTATTTTACATGTATAATACTTGCATGACAAGTATTATACATGTAAAATACATGTAAATGCATGAAATATACATGTAAAATACATGTATATCAAGTAAAAATACATGTATAATAGTTGACATGCAACTATTATACATGTATTTTTGCTTGATATACATGTATTTTACATGTATATTTCAGGCATATACATGTATTATACATGTATAATAGTTGACATGCAAGTATTATACATGTATAATACATGTAAAAATCGGTATTTTTACATGTAAAATTTACAAGATCCCACCGTGCACACTTCGTTGTGTACAGTCGGATGATGTGAGTGGGGGTCGCAAGATCCAGCCGAGGGCACAGAAGGTTTTTTGTGAGGAAAAAAATAGGTGGACGAAATAGAGGTAAAGTGAATCACAAAACGGGGTGGGGGGCGAGTGTCTGGGCATCCGGGAATTCAGGGGAGAGGGCAGGCCGAGCTGGCTCCAGGGAAAAATCCTAAACAGTTACTAAGTAAGTATTCTACACATTTTGCTTTATGGTGTCCAGCAACTGTGTTCCGGACACCCTTTTCTTAACCGCATCCTTTTGTCTCGAGGCTGCATCGAATCCCCGTCAAGTGGCATGAAGGCGCGAACACGAAAGCTTCCGTCGTATATTTTCCGTTACTTCGCGACTTTGATACGGTTCGTCGCTCGTAACTAGTAAAAGGGTTCTGGGCGACAAGCCCTGCTCCACCAATGCGGTAACTTCGGTACTTCAGGTACACCATTGGACTGCCGAAAGTTGCTTTGTTGGAATGCAGACCCCACTTTTTGTGTACACCACTCCCCGGTCTGATGAAGTGGTGTGAGTGGGGCCGCACGATCCAGCTAAAGGCGCAGAAAATTTCCCCAGTTGGCTACGCCGAACTAACGGGTAGACATATGTCCGGGAACACACACTTCACGACCTCCGGAGCGCAGAGGAACTCCTGCATGAATGCCGGCACCTTCGTGACTCTCAGCGACTCCCACTCAATCTCCTTCGCCTTGAAGAGAGAGCGGGTAGACATATTGCGCACAAGCGGTAGTTTTTGTTTGTGCGCTGGTTCGTTACCTGTGGGGTACATGGGTGAACACATGCGCTGCCAACAGTCTTCTTTGCTAGAGACCAGGAGCCTGGTTAGCGCAAAGAAGACTTGGTGTTCGCTACTGTGCGCACAAGCGGTCCTTTCTTTTTATGTTGCCCGCCCCCCCCCCGCCCCTAACCTTCATTGCCCTCGGGTTAACAGCGTGGTGTCGTCTGGCCTTGGTTTCGACCCGTGGTCGAGCATGTTGCCGGCGGGATCGTATCCCTCCCCGGCGAGGCTGAGTGCTTCGTTGTGTCCTTCCGGGAAGAGCGCCCCGTGGCCGCTGTTTCATGCGATCGTAATTTCTGTGTCGGCCTCGATGTGAGGGGGAAGATATGTTAGGCGTCCTAACTCTTTCTCCGTTTCAGGGGTGTGTTTGTACCTCGTGAGGGTATTGGGGCAGGGCTTCCGGTAGCCGTACGCTGGCACCCTGCAAGCGGGTAGTGTGGCGAGAGTATGCGTCGGCCGGGTTGAGCTTGGTGTGGATGTAGCGCAACAGGATCCGTGATCCCCGATGCTCCACCTGCGAATGTATGTCTGTAATGAGAGGCTGGGCACCGTGTGCCAGCGAATACCCGTTGTTCACAGCACTGACGACTCCCGTGTTGTCGCAGAAGACTGTGAATGTCGCAGGGTGAACGGTCTGTGTTGCGAGGTGATGAGACAGCTTGAAAACTGCAAAAAGCTCCAGCATGAAGATGCTGAGCCCTTCCATCTGCGGAGGGAAGGGCCCCCATGATGCCTCGTTGTTGTGGATAAAGCTCCAGAGCCTTAGACTGGCATCGGTGAAGGCGATCACCTCCTTCCGAGGTGGTGCTTCCCAGGGGACCCACTCGTTCCTTTTCAGCGTCTGAAACTGTGTATGCAGGGTTGTTCTGGCAGCTTGTGGCAGCTTGACCTCTTCCTCCCAGAAGGCGGAGCGGCGGATTGCTGAGTGGTGTATTGAGGCCGTCTCGGACATGAAGCAGAGTAGGGGGAGTAGGGGTCCCAGGCGGTAACGCAGCACATGGAATCGCCAGATGAGACACCCGATGAGTCTCCAAGTGACCCTCCGTGAGAGTGACCAGGCTGAGCTGAACTCGTTGTATATGGCTGATGTTGACGTGCACCACTCCGGGCTGAGGCGGAAGCGCTTATCGGCGAGGTCCATCTCGATTCCCAGCACGCAACCCCTAGTGCGGATCTCCCCAACGTCCCCCAAGGTGAAACCGTATCTGGCACAGAGGACCCGGAAGCGTGATGCAATGCCCTGTAATGTAGCGACTTCCGAAGCTCCGAAGAGTATGTTGTCCATCCACGTGACTGAGGCCCCTTCTCGTGAGGAGCCGAGAGACGCCTCCGCCAGGGTGGTGGCAGTCCTCTGGGCGATCTGGGGGAGCGCGGAGTACCCCATCGGCGCGCGCTCCATCTCCAGCAGGTGTTGGCCTGCTCTGAAGCAAAAGAAGGGGCGGGCCTCCGGCTCCAGGGGGAACTGGAAAAAGTACGCCGCAAAGTCGAAGTCACAAAAAAATTCTTGTTGCATCATGGTGTTAACTATGGATGGGAAGGAGGGCAGGTCGCAGTGGGAAAGGCGTAAGTGTCCGATCGCGATGTTGAGCGCCTTGCAGCTCAGTATAAAACGGAGGTGACCCGGTCGTTTCTTGTTCACACAAAAGGCCGACGAAAAAATATGGGGACCTCTCCTTCTGTGGCGCGGGCAGGGGGAGGCAATGGAGCCCTGGGTGAGTTCGGGGACGTGGCTTTCCAGAGGCCCGTTGCGGGGGCCAAAGCAGTAGGCATGGGGTGGCACCACCTTGTGCAAGAAGTCGGCGGTGATCCATTCCCAATTTTCCTTCAGGAAGGGGAAGTCTGACAGCAGGAGGATGTGGTCCACCGGTCGTACCGGGGCAGGGTCGATAACTCCCTCGTAGGAAGCTTTGGGGGCGGAAACGCCCGACGTCCGCTCGATCCAGCAGCTGGCGTAGTCGTACAGCGAGAACGGTTTTAAGTTCAGAGGAGCGACCGTGTCGCTTCCACTGACTTGAGTGCCGGAGCCCACGTTACTCGTGGTGTGTAGCCCCTGGTCGGAGACACCGTGCGGTGTCGGCCCAGCGCCTGGGCAGCCTCCTCGGACACCTGCAGGGCTACATGTGTCAGAGCTGCGTGTCTGATGGCGTGAGTCGAGACATTCAGGTGCATCTTCAGGAACGCATGATATGTGTTGTATGTAATCGTTGGGAAGAGGAACAGTTGGGGGGCTGTTGCTGCTTTTCGCCTTAGGAGTATCTTGCTGGCCCTGCACGTTGGGGGGAGAATGATGGGTTGGCCTGTGCTGCTCCTGTCCGTTTTTCCCCCTACAAAGTTGAGAAGAAGTCCCTCTGGGGTGGTCTCCACGTGGTGCTCCTTGATGCGCGCCAGGTCGATGTATCTCGACGCCGTCGCCAACTGCACCGATAGGGCTTCGTGGAGGTGGGAGGAGCCGCCTTCGGCGACCTTCTTGATGGATTGAAAGGGGGGGGTCTTCTCCCTGATCTGCTGCAGGCGCTCGAATTCGTTTCCTCCCCGGAGGAGAGCTCTGCTGTATGCTTCCAGGGGCTTTATCGACGCCATCCTGAAATACGTGAGTGCTTGCCGAGCGCTGGATAGGCGATACTCTCCCTTGGTAATCTTCTTCTCGACCCACATCAGGCGTGCCAGCTCGGGGGGAATTTCGGGGTGGGAGGTGGCCACAAGCTTCCTGAAGTCCTCCGAGTGTTTGAGGACCGAGAGGAGGGGGGCTTGGGATGCATAGCAGCCCTTCATTCGGAGGAGAGTGGAATGGAGTAGATCGGGGACTTCTTGAGGGATAATTGTCTCTGTTTTTCTGGTGCGTACTGCAGGGAGGGAGTCCTCCCAGAGGGGATATAGGGATGTCGGGAGGGGAAGGCCTAGGGGGGGAGTCACCTTGGTAGCGTCTACCGGAAACCCTTTCCCGCCTTACGTCCGGCGTACTTGGAGGAGGGGGAGGCGCTCGTCTTGCCCCTGTTGTCGGGGCTGTAGGGCTCGTACCTGCTGGCGGACTGATCACGACCAGGAAAGGTAGAGTCGGACGGCTTCTCCCCCTCCCCCGTCTTTACAGCCTGCCGAGCCATGCGGCGCTGTTTCTCCCCCGAGAAGCCCTTGTAGTCCTCGGGGAGGGCCAGCTCCTCATAGCTGACCCTGATGGCTGCCGTGCCCCCCAACCCGAAAGCCGTGAGTTCCACGCAGACTTCGTGGAAAGCCTGGAAGGTGGAGGAGTTCGGGGGGGACTGGAGGGTGCCCTCCAGCAGTCTGTCGAGTCTCTCGAAACTGCGCCGGTGGAGTCTGTAGGCGAGCCCCTTGTCCCTCCCTCCGAGGCTGGCCTCGTCCATCGCGATGGCGAGCTTGGCCCGGAGGAGGGCCTGGCCCAGTTCGTTGCCCAGCACGGGGATCAAGGTGACGGCGCGGAAGGGGTCAAAGTCACTCGGGAGGGAGGAGCCCGTGGCTACCTCCTTCGCCTTCTTCTTTTCTTCCTCGAGGATGGCGATGCGGCGGTGCAACTCGAGAAGCTCGTAGCGCACGCCGTCATCCGGCTCCAGGAAGGAGTCGAGGCGGGCCTCCATGCTGACAGCGTCTGTCTGCTTGGGGGCGGTACGAGAGGGGGCGTCCCCGCTGCTCGTTGCCTTGTTGCCCACCTTGGGAGACGCAGCGTCTGCGTCCCCTTCCGGTTTGGCGTGGCTGGCTACCCAGCAACACACCGGGCACATCCAGTCCTTGTCCTCCATCCCCTTGACGAACTCCCCGTAACAGGAGGAGGGAACAAAGGCATCGAGGCACGAAACCGCCGCGCGGTGTCCGCAGGAACGACAGTTGAGGCATCCTTCACCCTCGTGCTCAGTATCACACTCCGGGAACACACACTTCACGACCTCCGGAGCGCAGAGGAACTCCTGCATGAATGCCGGCACCTTCGTGACTCTCAGCGACTCCCACTCAATCTCCTTCGCCTTGAAGAGAGAGCGGGTAGACATATTGCGCACAAGCGGTAGTTTTTGTTTGTGCGCTGGTTCGTTACCTGTGGGGTACATGGGTGAACACATGCGCTGCCAACAGTCTTCTTTGCTAGAGACCAGGAGCCTGGTTAGCGCAAAAAAGAAAGAATAAAATGGGGATGAGGATGGAATGGAGGGGCGGCAGGCGGCAATGCCACTGCAAACACAGGCCGCACCAAATGTCTGTGAGTGCATTCCTTCTGGCAGGGCATGTGGTTTCAGTGGTGTTGTACATCTGCGTATCGTGCGAGACAGCGTCGTGTCCGACGACAAGGGGACCCCCCTGCCTTGCTATGTTTTGACGCCGACAGAAGGTCCCGTCAGTCCCAGCTCGGGGAGGGGCCCCCATGAATATCAGGTGTGGTGGTGGGGGAACAGCAAAACAAAGTCGGGGGTACCCAGTGTCGTCAGGCCTGCCCAAACAGGTAGTGCGTGGTTTGGGCTGAATTAATTTCGAAAAAATGGGAAGGTAGTGCCGGCACTACCGGGATTATTTTTCTCGTTCGTTGTTTTGGTGACGCTTCTGTTCACGAAAACACAAAGAACCTGGAAGCACACTTCACTGTGCAGTGGTTCGCAAAGTTACAAAGAGGGCCTCTCGGCTCATGTTTGCACAACCACTGCAGTGTGATGGGGTGGCGTGAGTCGATGCCGCAGGATACATGCTAAATGCACAGACAGTTTCCGGGTTGGCATGGACGCTTGGCTGAAGCTGTGGTAGATCGCTTTCCGCACACAGAAGTGTGCTTGAAGAGAAAGGGGAAGGGGAAGGGGAAGGGAGGGACAGCGGTGGTGTTACAAACATCTGACATCATCACATTTCCGGTTTCGAGTGCGAAGGCCCGAATTGTTACTTTGCACATACATGCCGCTTATTCTGACCAAAAACGGCCAAAAATCCGGTACTTATACTGGTGTTGCTGAAAGGCCCAAATTGCGTAGTTCGTGCGTAGTTCTGCGTAGTTTGTGCGTACATTGTGCATAAGCAATAATGCCGCTTTTTTATTCTCTCCAGTGGCAAACACGCTACCTCCAATACAGAGCCCAGACTGCACCAACGCTACCACCGGCCTCGTCCCAGACCTTGTGGTGCCCATTTCCTGATGTAGGGGCCCTCCATGTATCCCAAATATCCACCCAGGCCCTCTGGTTTGCAGGAAGTCACTCTTCTGACTGCTGCGGAAGGACCTGTCTCTGGAGGCCTGAGGAGCCTGGCTCGAGACTCACCAAACTAGGTTGTCCGAAGTCTCGAACCTCGGAAGACACATCAGTCAGCCCTCGCCCAGCTGCAGCGTTTGTTTGTCTGTACCTGGGACCAACAGATGACAACGCACCCTCAAGACAAGCCATAGAATGGGCTCACTTGACAGTGGCTGAAGGCTAAGGACACTGCCTGCGAAGCCCCTCATCACAACAGCCCACCCAGCGGGACCCCCTCCTTGGGTGTTCCAAAAACCCGTTATTTGGAACGTTTGGGATCTGTGCGGATCGCAGTGGGGTCGTTTTGGCCATGGGGTGTCCATTTACACCTCTTACTGGGAACACCAATTGGGTGAAAACACCCCCCCCCCCTCATACACCCCCGAGTACTCAGGGGGGATGGGGGGCCTGTAGAGGGCACACATTGTGATTTTTCGGCAAACAAACCTGTTTCTTTGCACAATACAGGTGATTCAGAGTGGTCCCTGACTGGGATTCGCATTTTTTCAGCCTTTTTGAGCTAATTACTGGTCCCGCCCCAGTACACAATAAAAAAGTGGCATTACGAGCAGGGCTTTCCCTAAATCCATACCCTAACCCGGGGACCGGCGATTTCAAGATTTTCCCTCTGTTTGGCGCGTTTTTTTTTGCAGCCCCTGGGGGCCCTCGCTACCAAGTGTGACTGACTACCAAGTGTGACTGAGGTCCTGGGCAAGACGTTAAACTACCTGGGAGGGCTTCCCCAGACCATGACGGGTGCTTGCACCAGGAGTTTGAAACAGCCACTCATGCCTTGCGATGCTCAAGTGCCTGCTGGACCCCTATGTCCTTCAGGCCCCAAAGCAGGCAACGATATGGGAGCAACCTAACAGGGGAGGTGAAGAGGGCACGGGTCTTAGCCTGATGACACACTGCAACCTCAAGGTGACTGGCGACACCTCTCCCACAGTCTGCGGCGACTCTGCCGTGGCGACAAGGCTTCCTGTCATGGGAGATCGCTGCGTGGATCAACGTGGCACCACCCGTGTGCTCGGCAGGTTGTTTCGGCACCTGTTTTCTCCGTGTCATGCTTTTCGTGAGCGTGTCAGGGATGTTGGCACACGCTGGGGAGGGTTCACATGATGACATAACATATATCAGAAGCACACACCCACGTGGCGCTGTCCTTGGCAGGACTTTGAAAGTGCCGCCTTGATATCCTTGTTGGATAGAACCCTCATATCACACCCTCAATCAGCTGACGACTGAGTGAGAAAAAGTGAGAAGTCAGCCATGTTTGGCTGACAACTGACGACTCGTGACTCACAGTGACTCGTAGCGAGGGCCCCCCCTGTGCGCGTTTTTTTTGCAGGGGAAGGGTGTGGGCTGAAGAGGGGGGGAAATGGTGAAGATTTCAAAAAAAAATAGTATACTCGTGGAACGGGTTCGCACGAATCATTTCATTGCGGCCAGAAAAGGTTGGTTTATCCGCACTCGGGCATCTCCCGGTGAGCAGCAAGTCGGGTGGCAGAATGGGCTGGTTTCACTCCCAAGCTGCACAGTAGGCTGTTCCAGGGTACAAAAATGTGCGTCCCAACTGCGGATGTTCACTACCGTGGCCTCCGGCGGCTGGGGGGCTCCGCCCCCCAGACCCCCCTGTGACATGGACTTGTCCGCTGCGGAGGGGTCGTGCAGGTCTAGTGGGTAGAGGGACCGTAAACAGCCGACAAGGCGGGCCCCAGTGACGAAAGCCAGCTATGGGTGTCAACAAGCACCCCATGGCCAAAATGACCCCATCACGATACGCACGGATTCCAACCGTTCCAAAGAATGGGTTTTTGGAAAATTTGAGGAGGGGGTCCCGCTGGGACCCCTGGGTCAATGCAGAATATCGGACGTTTTCCCTCGATTCCTACACCTTTGGAGCGGTTGGCAAATAGGACAAACAGAACTTTTTTTGCCCCTCTGGAGCTGTCTTGAAGACAGATGTGTCAAAACATGCCAAAAAGTAGGTTTTGCTCCTGGTGAGGTGGCATTGGGGCCGGACAAGCTCCCCCGAGAAGTGCACCTACTGTGCGCGTTTTTTTTTGTACCCGAAACCGGTTCCCAGCCCCCCCGGACCCAATATTTAGGGAAAGCCCTGATTACGAGGCCATATTGCGTAGTTCGTGCGTACTTGTGCGTAGTTCGTGCGCACATCATGCGAAAAGCACTTTCAGCGGGGGTCCTCGCTACGGGTCACTGTGAGTCACGAGTCGTCAGTTTTCAGCCAAACATGGCTGACTTCTCACTTTTTCTCACTCAGTCACACTTGGTAGCGAGGGCCCCCAGCAACACCATATACTAAGCCTTTTCTTGGTTTTCGTGACCTGTTTCACCCCATTTTTTGGGCCGTGCGCACCGCAGGTGACCCGGAAAACCCCGAAAACGGCATGTTTCGGGACATTGGAATGTACGGTGACCCCGGACGTGTCACACATATGAGTCCATCCTATATCAGACCCTGTACAGAAACACGAGAAATCGTGGGGATATGCAGTTGGGAGAGGGCGGTGTCGGAGCACATTTACACGGCACAGCACACAGAGGCCTACGACACCGGCTCTGTGGGGCTCACCAGCTTGCTCCCTGTAGAGGCAGGGGCAGGGCGGCTCCACACAAACACGACCAGCGCCACGATGGCTGCAGTGCCCAGGACAGCACCGATGATCACTGCGGCAAGTGCTGCTGCGTTCCACTCGTCTGAGCCGTCCTGCTGCCGCTGTGTCGTACCCGGTGAAGGTGTTGCCGCGATGCATGTCAAGGACGCCACGTTGCAGACAGTGTTCACAGCGTCGTATGTGCAGTCCCCGTCACGCCGGCACGACTGCCCCCAGATGAACCGGAGGCGAGGGCCACACAGGCGAACCGCGACACATCCGACTGTGCCTCCTTCACAAACCCAGCAGCACACGACAGAGGTGTGCACACGTCCACACCGTTGATGGGCAGCATCAGCGCCTGCACGGCATTCGCCTTCGTGCACGTCTGCAATCCACCAGAACCAGTGGCGCCTGTTGTCGGTGTTAGGTACGTTGTCTGCGCTGTGCTGCCCGTCACGGCACGCAGTGTGTCATCCGAGGCTATCTTGGACACCATCGCCTCCTGCACGGTTGGCAGTTGTGTCTCGGCAACAGTGTTGCTGTCGAAGCTCATGAACACGTGTGCCGACCCACACTCCACAGAGAACGACTTCACACGTGACTGCAGGTGTCCCTCCACAGTGGACAGGATCTGCTCAATCACATCGCCAATCTGGTTGCACAACGCACCGGGAAACGAGATCACAACATCGGCTTGAGAAGATGTGCCACTCTGGGGTGCAGGTGTCGGTGCACGCGTTGGTGGTGAAGGTGTCGGAGGCGCAGGTGTTGGGGGTGAAGGTGTTGCAGGTGCAGGTGTCGGAGGCGAAGGTGTTGCAGGTGCAGGTGTCGGTGCACGCGTCGGTGGTGAAGGTGTCGGAGGCGAAGGTGTTGCAGGTGCAGGTGTCGGAGGCGAAGGTGTTGCAGGTGCAGGTGTCGGTGCACGCGTTGGTGGTGAAGGTGTCGGAGGCGAAGGTGTTGCAGGTGCAGGTGTCGGTGCACGGGTTGGTGGTGAAGGTGTCGGAGGCGCAGGTGTTGGCGGCGAAGGTGTTGCAGGTGCAGGTGTTGGCGGTGAAGGTGTCGGAGGCGCAGGTGTTGGGGGCGAAGGTGTTGCAGGTGCAGGTGTTGGGGGTGCAAAAGTCGAACCAGCAGGAAGTGGGGTCGGTGGTGCCGGTGTCGGAGGTGCAGGTGTTGGGGGTGCAAAAGTCAAACCAGCAGGAAGTGGGGTCGGTGCGGGCGTCGGAGGTGCAGGTGTTGGCGGTGAAGGCGTCGGAGGTGCAGGTGTTGGGGGTGCAAAAGTCGAACCAGCAGGAAGTGGGGTCGGTGGTGCCGGTGTCGGAGGTGCAGGTGTTGGGGGTGCAAAAGTCAAACCAGCAGGAAGTGGGGTCGGTGCGGGCGTCGGAGGTGCAGGTGTTGGCGGTGAAGGCGTCGGAGGTGCAGGTGTTGGGGGTGCAAAAGTCGAACCAGCAGGAAGTGGGGTCGGTGCGGGCGTCGGAGGTGCAGGTGTTGGCGGTGAAGGTGTCGGAGGTGCAGGTGTTGGGGGTGCAAAAGTCGAACCAGCAGGAAGTGGGGTCGGTGCGGGCGTCGGAGGTGCAGGTGTTGGCGGTGAAGGTGTCGGAGGTGAAGGTGTTGCAGGTGCAGGTGTCGGAGGTGCAAAAGTCGAACCAGCAGGAAGTGGGGTCGGTGGTGCCGGTGTCGGAGGTGCAGGTGTTGCAGGTGCAGGTGTTGGGGGTGCAAAAGTCGAACCAGCAGGAAGTGGGGTCGGTGGTGTCGGTGTCGCAGGTGCCGGTGTTGACGGCGAAGGCGTCGGAGGTGCAGGTGTCGGAGGTGACGGCGTTGGCGGCGAAGGCGTTGCAGGTGCCGGTGTTGACGGCGAAGGCGTCGCAGGTGCAGGTGTCGGAGGTGCAGGCGTTGGCGGCGAAGGTGTCGGAGGTGCCGGTGTTGGCGGCGAAGGCGTTGCTGGTGCTGGTGTTGCAGGTGCAGGCGTCGGAGGTGAAGGCGTTGGAGGTGCCGGTGTTGCCGGCGAAGGTGTTGGCGGTGCCGGTGTTGGCGGTGAAGGTGTCGGCGGTGACGGTGTCGGAGGTGCCGGCGTCGGCGGTGACGGTGTCGGAGGTGCCGGTGTCGGCGGTGAAGGTGTCGGAGGTGCTGGTGTCGGCGGTGAAGGTGTCGGAGGTGCCGGCGTTGGCGGTGAAGGTGTCGGCGGTGACGGTGTCGGAGGTGCCGGTGTCGGCGGTGAAGGTGTCGGCGGTGACGGTGTCGGAGGTGCCGGTGTCGGCGGTGAAGGTGTCGGAGGTGCCGGTGTCGGCGGTGAAGGTGTCGGAGGTGCCGGCGTTGGCGGTGAAGGTGTCGGCGGTGACGGTGTCGGAGGCGGTGTCGGCGGTGAAGGTGTCGGAGGTGACGATGTTGGTGGTGCGTGTGTCTGCTGGTAATACCACTCAGCTACGATCTGGCCACTGACATAGTCAGGCGCGAGGAAACTGAAAGACCGATGAAAGTAGGAAGCCCCGGCGTAGTAGTTACCCGATGCGCTGATCGACGCCAGTTGCGTGCCGGTGCTCACCTCAAAAATGTAATGGGCGTTATGTGCTACGACCAACAGGCGCAACGAGTCCGCACTGAACGAACACTCCCCTGAATTCGTGATGGACATAGTGGAGGCGACGGTATAGTCACTCAATTTGTAGATCATCACACTGCTGGTGCTCCACCCCCCATTCGCAAAGTATTGCCCATCTGGTGAAACACAGAGAGTGTAAAGATCCCCTCCACCATTTGTAATTGTCTTCAGCGTACTCCCAGTGCTTGCATCCCAGACGATCGTGTTGGAGGGGTCTCCAGCGATGATCTTCGTCCCGTCCATTGTGTAGTTCAAACCCTTCACATTTCCACTCAACCCAGTCAGCTGCCGCACCTCTGTCCCATCTGCAGCATTCCAGATATAGACACCACCGCTGCTATGCCCAGAAGCAACATATGTCCCGTCTGGCGAGTAGGAAACGCTATAGCAGGTGCCTTTCGTTGTATCACTCCAGAGCTGAGCCCCAGTGCTCACGGTGACGACAGCAACCCCTTCACTGTTCGCAGCCACTGCCAACCTGGATGCATCCTGGGAGAAGGCAACATCAAACGTTGAGGAGTACGAGGGGACTGTGTTTGTAGCCCCGGTGCTGATGGTATACAGAGCGAAGCTGCTATATTCTGCCACTGCGACCAGTGTGTCGTCATGGGAAATGGAGAGGCCATATACAGTCGAGTGCCCAGAGCCAATAACTGCGGTGCACTCCGAAGCCGCACCACTGTCGCATGATGTACGTGCAGCGAAGCACATCGACAGCAGCACCCCTGCTGCTGCCATGGCTCTGGTGTGTGCCGATGTGTCTGCTATGTGTTGTAACTGCCGGGTGGTGGTGTCACCTGGGGCCCCCACGTGGCCTGCAGCAACGGGCAGGAGAGGATGTGCAGGCGCTTGGGGTGGGGGTAGATGGGGGGGGGGGGGGGGTGACACCGAACACTACAAGTCAGCAACCTTCACAGAAGTGGATATTGGTCAGGCAGGAGGCTTGTCGCCAGATCAACGGATTTTTGGAATCCAGGTCAAGAAATAACGGCCTTCTGCTCAGCTCCCACCGTTTCAGCACGATGCGCCCCATCAGCGTGTGCAGCAAAGTCTCGTCCACCTGAAACCCCTCTGGCACCACGCCGCATCTCGCAAGGCATGGGGACCACCCTGAGCGTGATCAGCAGTAGTTCGATCAAGGGTTGGGGTGCGGGAGGGTCAGATCAGCGGTCTACTGCTTTCTTGAGAGGGTTCCTGCGGCCTGCGTGTGTACCGCCGGACGAGCGCAGCAGGTTGAAGTTTTGCTTCACACTGCTTTCCCACCCCATGCCACGGGTTGAGGGGCTGTGCCACCACACTGCGTGGCCCACACAACGCAGCCCTCACACACACAAACACCCCCTCTCCAACACCCTCCCCCTGACGAGGAAACCCTTTTGTCCGACACCCCTCCCTGTCCCTGTCCCCGCCCCCACCACCGCCACACCCACCCCCCTACTTGTTGGTTATCACGGCCTGCAGGAGGTAGGGATAGATGGTGGCAGCCACAAAGGCAAAGCCAGTCCACCAGTAGGCGCTGCGGCACAGGCCGCCTTCCTCGGGATGCTCGAGGATGACAGCAACGTGGACGTAGACCAGGTCCACGACGAACAGCAGCAGGGTGCAGAGGAGGAAGACGAGGCAGCGCTGCTGCACCTCGGGATCCTGTGCACGCTGCAGGTCCTCCTGCATCCAGTCCGCGGTGTGGTAGAGCACAGCCCCTGCAACCAGCGTGACGCCATGCAGGATGCACCCCGCCTGGAACCGCGGGCTGCACGCATCCCCGCCATTGTCTATCACGAGGTAGGCGCCGAACGCCATGTCCCCAACACCGACCAGCCCCACCGCTGCCCACCGGAGGGTTCGCATCAGCCGGTGCCTCTGCCGCTCCGCCAGCGCCAGCCCACACCATTCCTCGATGTCGTCGTATGCAGAATCAGGCCATGTACGCAGGAAGGGCAGTGCGGTGCCTGGGGTGCTCATGCTGAGCCCGGAGATGAACTCGCGGCTGCCATCCCACACCTCTATGCCGTAGTCGTGGCAGCCGGTGTCGACGAGGCACAGCATCTTGTCTGTGTCAGGCGTGCCTGCCAAGGCATGCAGCTCCTCGCTGTGAGTGTAGGGGACGACCTTGTCCAGCCTTCCGTGGATAAACAGGAGGGGGCACTTCACCCTGCGTATCGTCTGGTATGTCGGATATCTGTCGAATATGCACCTCGAAAGGCAGGATGCTGCGGACCGCAGGGCCGAATCCGGCTCCCCAGCCTCAGCGATGGCACGCCTCCACGAGAGGTACCCCGACTTCAGCACCACACCGCCGAGACGGTAGCCCTGCCTCTCTAAAGCAGCAGCAACCTCGACACAGGGGCCTGTTGCAAGACTCCTCCCGAAGAGGATGATGCGGCAGAGGGGGACCTGCATGACGTAGTGGAGGTGCAGCACCGTCTCGAGGAGGACAGAGCTGAGGCCAGCTTCCGAAGGGGACCCTGTTGCGAGGCCATAGCCGGGCCATTCCGGGGAGAGGACCGACATGTTGTAGACAGCCCTGTAGGTCTCGATGATGGGGTTCTGCGAGATGTCGCATGCGTTGGAGTGTGCGAAAACAAGCACACCGCGGCTCAGCTTCTCCTGGGGCAGCCAGAGTGCGGGGAGGGGGGCGTGGTGCCGCAGGCGGAGCAGCACCAGCCCTGCCTGCCGGTGGGTGTAGTTGGGCTTTGGGGGTCGGAAGAAGATGTCGTTCACGATGCTGTGCCTTTTGAGGAACTCCACAACCCAGCACCGGGTTGCCGGGTGTGCGAAGGCCGGGGAGCGGCGCGTCTTGCGCCGCTGCAGCTCCTCGCGCTCTGCGGGGCACCGCCTCCCCGCCTCCCCCAGGCAGCGCCGGAGAAGCTCGCACTCGATGTGGCGCTGCAGAAGCCGGCCCGACACATCGTGCGCCAGATAAAACCTCTCAAGCGACGCACGCGTCACACGGGGCAGCGCCCCTCCCGCCCCGCCCCCTGCCGCACCACCGCCCCCATCCCCACCAGAGGCATTCCCGACAGCACCGCCTCCAGCAGCATCGCATGCGTCGTCGGAATACGACGAGAACAGCGGAGAAGGCGGGGGTGTGTAGCGGGACCCAACCCGAGACCCTCCGAAGGGGCTGCCGCCCCTGGGGCTCGGCGTGCCCATCCCGGTGTCGGGGATGCAGGACAGGCTGGTCCAGGTTGAGGCGGCGTCTCCGGAGAGTCCGTCGGGCACGCCGTATTGGAGTGGGGGTTGTTGTTGCTGCTGCTGCTGGGGCTGCTGCAGGAGCAGCCCTGTGCCTCCGCTGCCCAGCGTGGCAGACAGGTCTGTCGCAGTGCCCTGGATAGCTGCGGCGCGGTCGGCAAAGCTGCGGGCCGCCTCCACACCCGACGCGAAGAGGACCAGGAGCAGGTCGATGGATGCGGCGCTGGGCGTGCCGCTGAGAGCTGCGAGGAGCGCTGCGGCATCTGCCCCCTCCGGTGGCGGGGCGCCTGTCTCTGCCGACGACGTGGTTGCAGAGGTGGACCCCGATGCGGACCGGAGGGACGCAGCACCCTCCCGACACGGCACACCGATACCGGGCAGAGCCCCCGGCAACGCCTTCGGGTGCCCGTGTGACTCCATCACGCCGTCGGGGTCCGGCGGGGTAGCAGTGTGCTGTTGGCGTGTGGTGCTGCTGCTGTGCTGTCTATCTCCCCCACTGCCTTCGGGGGTGTGTGGGTGGGTGGCGCGGTGGTGTGGCAAGTCGAGAGGCCCGGCGCTGGGGTGGGTGTGGCTGCCTGGAGAGTTGGCGTCGGCGGATGTGCTGCCTTCCGCTTGGGAGAGAGGGTCGGGCCGGTCAAGCGCAAGCTCCAGGTCGACTGTCATCGCATTGTGAGGTGGGTGGGTGTCGGGAGGGATGGCGCGTATTGAAAAATTTGTCGGAAAACGAAGGAAATAAAATGACGCTCACAAAAATCCACCTCACAACCTCACACCTCTCTATATGTCAGCAGGAAGAGGAGAAGCGGCGGACGGGGTCCCCGGGTAGACGGGCGGGGGGTGGGATCGTGAAACTGGAAGAAGGGAAAAAAGAAAAAGACTCGGGAGGGGGGGCCAGGGGCACAGAGAGGTGCTCTATCTCAGCCTCTTCCTCCACTCGCTCAGCAGGGTGCTCTACTGTGCCCTGCCCTGATGGCCTGTAAGCCCTGTGATCGCCCCTGGTGCTGGGGGTGGGGTCGGAGGGGGGATTGTCGTAAAGTGAAGAAAGGTGAGGTGTACAAAGAATAGGGGGGAACGGGCTGGGGGGGGTGCGGGGGATCGGCTGTCCTCCCTTCACTTTCAATGCAGGGGGGGAGGGGGCGGGGGGGCGGTGGTGTCGTGTAGTTGTCTGGGTGGTTTGATGAGAGCAGTCGGGGGGAGTGGCGCAGTGGTGTGAGGGGGTGTGGTCGTGAAGTAGAATAGAAAAGGAAATAGCCGGGGTTCCCGGGGCAGCGAGCCGCTTCACAAAAAAAGGAGACAGGCTCGCACTCTTTGACATCGAGCAAAGCCCACCCGGTACCCATGGGTTTGTCCCATATCACTGGTATAGTAACCGTCCTGTGCTGGCATGCTGTCGAGAGTGGCAAGAGTTGCACACGTTGTGACAGCTTGTAGCGCGCCGTGTGACAACAAGAATCACAACACTCAGCACATTGGCTTGCTTGAACCAGAGATGCCAAAGGGGTCATCTGGAGGTGCGGTGTGTGTGTGTGTGTGTGGAGGCAAGGGAAGGGTGGCCCTCATCACACAGCGGCAACACACTGAGCTGGAAGGGACAACAACACAGTGCCAGCAGTGCCAGGGTCAGGGGTGTTTGGGGTGTGGGGTGTGCGGGGGACGCGCAGCCAAGCAACGTGTGTCTTTGCATGTCCTGTGCTCTGTGCTGGCAAGGCTGGCAGTGAGCGGACAGCAGGCTGGTAAGAGGCATCGCATGCTCAAGATGTGTGCTGATTCAGCAGGGTGCTGACAGCCTGCACACGGAAAAGGTCATTGAGACCGAGGAAGAGCCACCTACCACAGGGGCTGGTGGCAACACGATCGCACTCAGTTTGCTGCACCATCTCGAGAGGCTGCCCTGTGCTGAGGCGAGACAGGGTTAAATGATCGCGGCAGTCGCAGGTCGCAATGAAGTCACCCTCCTGTGACACCGCGAGATCAAAGGAGCCCTCGTCTACATGAACCGTTCTCAAGCACTGAAGTGTGTCGGTGCACCACACCTTCACAGTGCCATCATTTGAGCAGGACACCAGCTGCTTCTCGTCGGTGGTTAGCGCAAGGCGTCTGTCTTTGTCTGTGTGACCAGTCAGGGTGTGGGTGTGGCTGAGGGTGCCCACGTCCCACACTCGGATCGTCTTGTCTGGAGACCCGCTGAAGATGTTTGTGTGTGACACAGCAAGGCCGGAGATCCAACCTGCATGACCCACCAGCACAGCGGTGCACACACCCTCCTCAACGTCCCACACACGCACTGTGCGGTCATCTGAACCTGACACGAGACGGCCGCAGTGTGTCCACGCGAAACAGTACACCCAACTTGCGTGTCCCTCAAGGGTGTGCACACACTCCCACGTTGACGTGCTCCACACAGCAGCGGTGGGTTCATAACCCGCTGCGAGCCACCCGCCACACCTGGAGAAGGCAACACAGGACGGACGTTTCTCGACACCCTCCAACTCAATCTCAATCACCAACTCAGCAGTGGTGGTGTCGAAGACATTCAGGGGTCCTACCAGCGTGCCAATGCAGCACAGCGTGCCACAGGGTGACAGTGCGATGCAAGTGACATTCCACCCGATTGTGTACTCAGCAGGCGCCTTCACCTCAGCCCAATGCTGCACCAACTGGACATGGTCCCCACCCTCGAGGCGCGTGTCTGCGATGTGCAGGGTATCGTCAAGCACTTCCCCCTCCGCCGTCCCCGTGCCGATGTGTGCCGCCAGCCCGCCAGCCACTCTGCCTGCATCGATGCGGCGGCCTGCGAAGATCTCCCCCACCGCGCGTGTCTTCAGATCCAGCACGGTGTCGGTGTCTGCAACACCGACAACGCAGCTCCGCCCGCTCCCCGCGTGCCTCACCGTCACCTCCATCTCTTCTCTTCTCTTCTGCTTCCCTCCCTCCCTGAGTGCTGTGGAGCTGTGCCTCTGCTGGCGGTGCGGTGGCCCTGCAACATCCGTACGATTAATTTTTGTCACCCTTGCAACTCTGCCGCGCTTCACCACGAGCAACTGCAAGATGTCCTTGGCACGCTTGCTCTTGGCCAGGCATAGCACCGTGGTTCGAACAATGAAGGAATCTAAAAATGGTCTGGCTGACTCGGAAAAGAAAAAGTGAAATATGTGTGCTTCTTGTAGTTCTTGTGTACCGAAAAAAAGGGGGGCGGGTGTGTCGTCTTTTCCCCCAGGCGGGAAATTTTCCGACCGGGCAGAGGCAGCAGCACGGACTCACAATGTAAAATTCCGGCAGCACCCGCCTGGAGGGCTCTGCTATAGCGGGAGGGGTGCTGGCTAGGGGATGGGTGTGGCTTTAGGGCACGGCAGGTCCCCGTCATAGATCAGCCTTCAACGGAAGAAGCAACTCTTCGTCCCAACAAGTCGACACGCGCTGTGCCGAAGCTGTGACATGAGTACATGCATGTAGGCAATGATCCAGGGCGTTCCTTACACACATCCTGATCAACACGCACAAAACGAGTCGGTTTGGAATCACGTGGAATGCACAGAGCACACCCTTGCTGCCCCTACCGCATGCTGCATGCTGCAGAACGGGTTGCTGACACACAGTTCACTCCTCAGGTCGGAACCAGAGATACGTAGAATCTACTAGATTGTGGCAAAGCTTTGAAAGTGCGGCCCTTGATCCATGCCTCCAAGTTACCTCAAACAATAAACACCGGGTCTGAACACACGGTCAATAGTGTAGGTTGCACCGAGACGACTCTGATGGTACCCTCCACTGTATACACACGCACACATTAGCCCCTGAGACACTTGGGGTGTCTTGACCTCCTCCAAAGTGCAGAAAACGTGAGATCTCGAACAAGATAGGGGTGGGCACGCCGACCCTGTCTTGACCCAGGGTGATGAAGGCGATCCGACCCGATGACTTTATTTGAACATTCCGTGGCAGCCTTGCCCCACACACATGGTGTGGCAGGTCCCCGCCACACACATCACATATTCTTTATATCGCGCTTTGCCTATTTGGCTTTCTTCGGAGGTCCTCGCTTGCCAGTCACAGCCAAGCCGCAGCTCGTCAGTCTGTGAAAAGGGGGATGCCAGGCCCCCCACCCCCTCACCTATTCTCCCTCTGCCACACCTGGCAGCGAAAGACCCCCTTTACAACGTTAGGGTTTTGCTGTACCCCCTCCACACACACACACACACACCCAGACCCCAAACCCCAACCCATCACCGTGACACCACCGCGGGTCTAGCCAACCCTGGGCCTGGAACCGACGGTCAGGAAAACTATAGAATATTCACCGCCATGGAGGGTGTCGCAGTCGTAGAATCGAGAAGGGTGAGAGGGGGGGAGAGGGGGTTTGATCGTCGAGAGGGAATGGAAAAGTAAATCTCCCAGCACCTTCTCGCAATGTTAGTCCTTTTTTGTAGTCACTACACCAGATATGTTGTACAAGGCAGATGGGGGGGGAGAGGGGGAGAGGGGGAGAGGGGGAGAGGGGAGGGGGGGGGGGGCGGGGGGATTCCGAAGGCGTCGGGTTATGCCGGAGGGGCTACCACCCCTCCTTCACATTTTCCGCCAATCCGCACGACCACCCTCCCCCCCCCACCCCACCCCCCACCCTCCCTCCCTCCCTCCTCTCTCTCAAGTAAAAGGCCTCCCCCCCCCAAAGAATGGAGACAGTTTATCCCCGTTCTGACCCCCCCCCACCCACCCACCCACCCACACCCCCTGGGAGGGTCACACAACGAAAGTTGCGGGAGGTGTCCTTTGATCGCATGGTAACCACACACACACCACCAGGACAGGGCCCTACCTATGGCAGGGGAGGTGGTGCTTGTGTGAACCGGGGGGGAGGAGGAGGAAGAGGAGCACACGACGCCACGGTAGTCGGGGATCGGACTGTATTCTGACTAGTCGGGCCCCCCGAAGACTGCGTCGCGTGGGTAATGGTAGTGGGGGTGGGGTAGGGGTCGGAATAGGTGGCGGTGGCGCATGCGAGTCATAATGCAAAGGGCTCCCCCACCCCCACCCCCCCGCCCCAGGTGCTTCGGGGGAAGATTGGCCGAAAAAAGGTGTTTTCACGAAGCGGAACTGTCGGGAAACTAAAGCTCGGGGGGGCCGCCGCCTTCTTTCTTCATTTTGAATCATACGAACAGTTCCTGGGAGTGCATGTGCCACAGGATACTGAACATATTTCTCTTTCATGCGATTGAGGGTGCTCTCCCAAAGAGAAAGACCCTTCTGCGTTTGATGTCGCACCAGCGGTTGCTCACCCTATGATTGCGATGGTTCCTTTGCCTGGTCCTTCGGCGCCTCTTGAATGTGCTGTGCGTGGGAGGTGGTGTGCAGGCCACGGCAATGGCAAAGAAATGGAACAACAAAACCACCTTTACACTTCAGGGGAGTCGATAGAATCGGCACAGCCCCTACAAAAAAAGCAGGTTGTTTTCAGTTTGGGGGGGATACAACGAACCCTTCAGGGGGTCTTCGCTAATCGTTATCCTTCGTCAACCTTCGTCAATTTTCAGCTAATTCAACAGGAAATGCACTAAAATGCACTGACGGTCACCCCGTAGCGAAGACCCCTCAGACGCAAAAAAAAAGAACGCCAGCAGCAACAAAACCCATCCCCACAACTGTGCCTCTGTCGGAACGCAGACCCCACCACCCCCAACCCACCCCCAGCCCGCTCTGCCCAGCGGTTCATACCTTACGCCCCTCGCAGAAGGCGGTCCACATGTTACGGTAGGCCTGCTCGACATTGATAACAAACTGGGGGCCGTTGCAGAGGACCGACCGCGCCATGCTCGACTGCAGGTTTTTCTGATACCTCTGGAGGCGCGGCACGTCGGCAAGCGACAGCGCAATCGAGATGTACTCATCCTTTGTGGATGCAATCAGCTCCGGGCACTTCACAGAGGTGAGCAGGGACGCGCCGACGTTTGTGGCGTGGCGATCGCCACGCAGCGTCACGACAGGTTTCCCCATCCAGAGCGCCTCACAGGTTGTCGTTGTGCCTGCGTAGGGCCAGCAGTCCAACGCAACGTCGATTTTCTCATATGCCTGCAGGTGATTGTAGTGCTGCGGGATGATACCCACCAGGTCCATGCGTGACCTGTCCACTCCACGCGCCACAAGCTTCTGCGCGAACATCTCCCTGACACGCGCCTCCGCAAAAGGCTTCGACTTCAGGAACAGCCTGCTGGTCGGCAGCCGCCTCAGAATCTCCGCCCACACATCCAACACCTCGCCGTTCACCTTCGCCATGTTGTTGAAGGTCCCGAAGGTGAGGTACCCATTCTCCTGCAAGGCGCACATCTCGGGGATCACGGGCTTCACATCCCCCTTGTTCATCGTGACGAACAGCTCCCCGTGGCCTTCATCGGGGGATCCGGCATCGGACTCCCCGCCCCCTTCCGCAGCAACCCCGCTGCCGCTGCCGATTCCGCCAACACCAACATCGCCTCCCGATGCAGTCTGCGATACTTCTGCGTCCTGCTCACCACATCTCCGCCTCTTAGAGGGCGCATCACCGTCTGTCGACGCAGTGTCCGGGCAGTAGCACAGGAAAGTGTCGGGGAGGCGGTATAAGGTCTCCGCGTAGTGCCCTTCGATACCCGGGAGTGTGTAGGGATCCGCCTGCTCGTCGGTAAATCTGTAGTCTATCTCCCGCAGCCCCGTTGTGTTGGGGTACCCGATCCACGTCACTTGGATGGGTGCCGGGCGCCTCAGGAAGATATCCAGGCGGTTGGTGCTGGTGTGCCCCGTCAGGTCCACCAGGATGTCGATCCCCCTCTCGGAGATGAGCCGGCACGACTCAGCCATGTCCTTCCCGGTGATGTCAACCCAGTTCCCCTCCCCGGCGAGGTTTTTGAAGAGGCATGTCTTGGCGTCGTGACGGAGGGTGTTGGAGAAGCAGACCACCTCCACCTCGTCCCGCCTGTGGTGCTGCAGCAGGTTGTGCGTGAAGTAGGACACGGAGTGGAGGCAGAAGTCGGGGGAAACGTAACCGATGCGGAGGCGGGGCGCCGCCTTCAGGCAGCGCAGCAGCTTGGCTGGGAAAGGGTACCTCCCCCCCACAACCACTGCGCCTGGCGGCGCCTCTGCGGGGGCCCCCGGTGCGGGGAGGGATTCCCTCCATCCTGCCTCGGAAAACCCTGCGGAGCTGCACGCCTCGGGGTGCTCCCGGCAAAGCCTCGCGGCAAGGGATGGGGCAAAAAGCACCTCCCCGTTAGGGTTGTGCTTTGCAGAAATCCGGGCGCCCCACTCCAGGTGGGCAGCCTGCACCTCGTCCGTCGTGCTCTCCGTGGAGAAGTTTAGAGCGAGGAGCCGGTTCTGCGCTGCGTTCTCCGCGTCTGGGCAGAGCGTGAGGCATCTGCCGTAGCACTCCAGCGCCTCCTGCATCACACCCTCATCCCGCAGGACAACGCCAAGATTGTTATGAGCCTCTGCATAGTTCGGCGCAAGCGTGAGAGCTCTCCTGAGGAGGTTCTGCGCGCGGTCCATCTGACCCCCAATAGACACCAGCACCGCCAGGTTGTTCATCGTCTGCACCAAGGTTGGGTTCAGCTCCAAGGCTTTCTCATAGCACTGCACCGACCTGTCCACCGCACCCTTCAATTTATACACAACACCGAGGTTGTTCCAAGCTTCCGCATAAGCAGGCCGGAAGTGCACCGCCATGCTGTAGTAGTAAATCGCCTTCTCCATATAATTCTTCTTCACCCCCTTCAGGCATGAGTAAGCCACCCCCAGGTTGTAGTAAGCATCTGCGTAGTGGGGGCTCATGAGAAGCGCCTTCTTATAGAGGGCGACTGCCTCCAGGGGTCGGCCTTCATTCTGGTGGTGGGTGCCCAGGTCGGAGAGGGCTGCGGCGTAGTTTGTGGTGCAGACCTCGAGGTTGGGCCGGACCCGCAGGGCACGTTCGTAGTAACGGCAGGCCTCCTGAAGCTCACCCAGCTGCCGCTTCAGGACACCCACGTTGCAAAGGGCTTCGACACAGAGGGGGTTGCACCGGAGTGCGTTGTCGTAGTGTTGGAGTGCCTCCTGAATCTTCAGGCCCTCTGCAGCGGATACTCCGAGGTTGTAGTATGCAGCGCAATAGTCCGGGTTGTACTGCAGGCTTTCGATGTACCGCTGGACTCCTTCCGGGCTGCGCCCGCAGAACTTCAGGTTGGTGCCGAGGTCGACAAGGGTCACAGCGAGGAGGCTTTTGAGACGCTCGCAGGCAGGGTCTGCGGTGTGGCGCTGGCGCAGGTCGGCGACGCGCTGCTCAAGGCGCGCGACAACAGCCTGGGGGGTGTCGCCCTGCTCGGGGAGGCCCGGGATGGGGGCGGCGGGCCCTGCGGGGGGGGCCGCGGCCAGGGTGACACCGACATTGTCCTCGCTCAGCTGCCCCGCAGCCGTGCCCTGCTGTGCATCGACCCGCGAGGGGAGCACAGTGCCCTCAGTGTTCATTTCTGGAAGGGGTGGGGGTGGGTGTGTGTGGGTGGGGGCGTCACCCTCCCTGTGCCTCCCCCCTGTCTCGGACGCAACAACGAATAGCGTTGCGAAGAGAGCTTGTTCCTTTTTTAAAAAAATATCTGGGGCATATCAGATGATATCTGCGTCACAACAGTCACACACTGCGCACGCAGGGGTTGCCAGGTGGGTGGTGCTCCACGACGAGCCTGCCACCTCACGCAGGGAGAAACTCTCCCCTTCACCCGTTACGCAGCAAGATGGGGGAAGGGGGAAAGGGGAGGGGGTCAGAGGGGGTCAGAGGGGGGGAGGGGGGACTGACAGTGGTGTGGGCAGGCGGTGTTTTGCGAAGCGGTTCGCGCCTCCCTGGGCCCCCTCCCCCCCACCCCACCCCGCCCCACCCCACCCCACCCCACCCCTCCCGAGGCCTCCGACGCTTCGTTCCCGCGGGGATTCTGGCGGAACGGGCTTCTTCATTGACACACACACACACACCCTCAGCCCACCCAAACTCCACCATCTCCCCTCTCCCTCTTCACAAGCAATAAACAGATCTTATTTTTGCACAATCCTGCAGGCATATATTGTGCCCAACACTTCGGCCTTTTTTTTGACTATTATCTAGGGGGATGGGGGCGGGAAAGGGGAAAGGGGAAGGGGAAAAAGGTGAGGTGTTGGGGGGGGGGGGGGGAGAGGGGTGAGAACGGGGCGGGAGATGAGAGCATCTCAAATGGGGGATTTACCTGAGAGCACACAAGGCTTGGCAATGCAACGGCAGAAAGGCTCCCCGATGTGAGTCAAGTATATATCCGAGGCTACTCGGTTGTGTGTCGGTTGCATATACATGTGTGGTTGCGGGTGGTGTGTCTCTGAGCATGCGCATCGGGGGATGGGGTGGGAGGTTTGATTGTCGAGCAAGCCTCTGCACGCCCTTGCTGCAACAGGGGGCACCGGCTGCGGTGTAGTGGAGAACCCCCCGACCCTGTGCGGCCGTGCCACTGTGCTACGAAAAGAAAGGTAGAAAGGTCGAAAGGTCGAAAGGAAACCGTTACACCGTTACACCGCACACTCCCACCCCCCCCCCTCCCCTCGTGCCGCGGAATGGCAACAAGAATAGAATCTTTCCTGCCAGCAAAGGGATGTGGCGCGGTGGGATGGCGGGGTGGGGTGGTGGTGGGTGCGTGTGTAATAAAGGAGATCGAAAGGCAAGCCAAACCAACCGACACAACCCACAGCCACCCCCTCTGGCGGGAACACCCCACCCCCCCACCCCCCCACCCCCCGGCTCCCGGGGGCCGAGGGGATGTGCAGCACGCACAGATCGGCCCGCATCTATCTGCAACATTCTCTTAGATCTCTAGTGGGGGGAGTGAGGCGTACCGACCCTTCGTTCTGGAGTGCAGACACACACAAAGTGGCGCGTGAGTCTTTCAGAGCAGCGTAGAGAATAGGGGACACGTAGAGCTACCTGCTCCTAGTGGAATCTCCGCTGCCAACACCCATCGGGGAAAAACACATGGCCCCTATTTAATGTTGTTGATAGATAGATAGCGCAGAGGGGGGGGGGGACACGGTGGGATCTTGTAAATTTTACATGTATAACTACAAGTATATACATGTATTATACATGTATAATACTTGCATGTCAACTATTATACATGTATAATACATGTATATGCCTGAAATATACATGTAAAATACATGTATATCAAGTAAAAATACAAGTATAATACTTGCATGTCAACTATTATACATGTATTTTTACTTGATATACATGTATTTTACATGTATATTTCAGGCATTTACATGTATTTTACATGTATAATACTTGTCATGCAAGTATTATACATGTAAAATACTTGCATGACAAGTAAAATACATGTATAATACTTGCATGACAAGTAAAATACTTGCATGCAAGTAAAATACATGTATTTTACTTGCATGCAAGTATTTTACTTGTCATGCAAGTATTTTACATGTATAATACTTGCATGACAAGTATTATACATGTAAAATACATGTAAATGCCTGAAATATACATGTAAAATACATGTATATCAAGTAAAAATACATGTATAATAGTTGACATGCAAGTATTATACTTGTATTTTTACTTGATATACATGTATTTTACATGTATATTTCAGGCATATACATGTATTATACATGTATAATAGTTGACATGCAAGTATTATACATGTATAATACATGTATTATACTTGTAGTTATACATGTAAAATTTACAAGATCCCACCGTGGAAGGGGGGGAGGGGGGGGGGGGGTCACCGAGTAAACTCTGGTGGCCTTCCCCTTCACACATATGCGCACATCCTCTCTCCCTCGCTCAGAAGAGAGCCACTTTCTGCAGTGGGTGCAGGGCACACACCACATCCATTTTCTCTAACATGATTCCACGCACACAAGGCATCTTATCTAATAGTGTGAAGAGCTCTCAGCTGCAGAGCGCTGGAGCTGGAGCAGAAGGGATGGGTTCTTCACTTTGACAAGGGCGTTGACGTCCTGCAACCTGCCCTGCATGATGGCGAGGCGGGACTTCAGCGCGTTGTACCGGTATGAGATGTGCTGGCGGATTGTGTGCTCGGGAGACTCCTTGAAGGGAAGGGCCAGAAGCTCGACAAACTTGTACTCCATATTCTGGATGAACTCAAGAACGGCGTTCCCATCGCGCTGCAGGATCAACACCGCCATATAGCTGTGGGGCTCCTTGATGCACTTGTTAAGCATTCGCATAAGCGTTGGCGCAAAATCCTTGAACTCGCACATCAGCTTCTGCTCCTCTTGAAGGGCAACGTAGCCCGCCGCGTTGATGTTGCAAGCGTAGTGGAAGAAGAGGTCGCATTCGCTGCTCAACTCGATGCGCAAAGACAGAGCGCTCGTCTCCTCGCCCATAGACAGCACCTTGACCTGTGCAACGTGGCGGTGGAGGAAAGGCATCACTTCCAATCCCCTTTTGTTTCAAGCCATCGCAACATGCAAGCCTGGCCAATACAAAACACCCCCTGTGTGCCGTCCCGTTTATTTTTCGGTTTGGCTTGCTGCCCTGTGGCATCACCTATGTGGCACAATATAGCTGAACCCACCTTAGACAACAAGGGAGTGCCAACAGCCACCAATGCTACCACCCCGGGAAACCCCGCGGAAAGATGCGGGGGGGAGAAGAGGGAGGCGTTTGCAGGGTACGCACAGGCAAACTGCCTGGGATGGTGCGGGTAGAGTAAAGCGATGGAAAAGGGCTGCTGTGCATACCTTGACGCCTTCCGTTGTCCCAACATCATGCGGCTTGTCGGCGCTCTCCTGGGTACGAAGCTCAAACTGCAGTGGGGGAGGGGTGGTGGTGTGGAGTGGCAGTTGTATGACATTGTGTGGGGGGCCTTCGCTCAGAAATGCAGAGAAGTGAGGAATGGCGAACCGCCTCACAGCACTGGCTGCAAAGTGACACAGTTTGACACACACTGACACAGAGCGAAGGCCCCCGTGGAATAGTATAACACAACGCGATAGCCGGTACCCCGGCTAGCCGGACACCGAACCAGTCCTCCCGGACGAGTCCCGGACTAATCGGATTGGAGCAGTCAGCCGGCTCGCTGGGGTGCCGTCTGAGATAGAGAATACCGTGTCGTGGAACAAACACACTGGGACCGTCTTGGTGCGATGCAAGGCTCACCTCTCCCCAAACCCAGGCATATGCATCTCGTCTCCCCCCCCCCCCCCCTCACCGAAACAAGCACATACCTGCACCTCCCTGTCGTAGATGGCACGGTGCCCGTCAGCAAGAGAGGGGTCCATCTCGTAGATGGGTTGGAAATCAAGGTTCCCCATGATTGAAGACCTGTCATGCGTCTGGTCGTGGTGGCTTCTGTCATGCGCAGTCCGGTCGCGGACCTGGCTGTGCTGGGCTTGGGACGCATAACCGTGCGGCGAGTACCCGCTGTAGCCTGCGTAAGACATCGGCCCCAACCCGACCCACGCCGCGCCACGCAGTCGTCCCCGCCTTCTGTCTGCTCGTCTTGCAGGGGCAATATGTCTCAGCGAGACGGAGAGGCGGCAACCTGACAGCACAGGCTCAAGCACCGGCGTCGGTCAGAGAATACAGGAATAAGAGGCAAAAGGGGGAAGGTCCGCAAACACACGTCAGAGGAGGTGCGGGACGTGTGTGTGTGTGGTGTGTGGTGTGTGTTTCGGTTGCCTTGGACATGGTGGTGGTGGTGGTGGTGGTGGTGGTGTAGTGGCATGTCGGGCCAATGTGTCAATCTAAGGGACGAAAATCTTGCACAAAAAAAAATGTCATGGCCATTTCCAGGGGTTTAAAAATTTGTGGACATGTGAATGTGCGCGCCATCCACTGGGGCATACGACCTCCAACTTGTGAAACCTGGTGAAAGCAGATGACATGCGGACCTCCCAGATGGCTCCAGACATCCACAGAAGGCATCCGAGTACAAAGGGGGGTTGACTGGAGGATGCATACAGTGCAAGCAGGTGACAGAACCATGGCTGGCGGTTGACGTGACATGCCACGTCTGTCCAGCATTGTTTACTTGCCCGTCGGTGGACCACCAGGAGGGGAGGGACCCGGTGTGAGGCGCTTGAGTCATCCAGGTGGGCAGGGAAACCTGGGGGGCGGGGGGCCTCAAAACCCTCTCACTGTCGCGCTGCTGGGCTCGCTGGCCATTCTCGCTGCCCAGCCACCGGGCAGCAACACATGAGAACAAAACAAACACGGTGGGAGAAAACGGCACCGCACACAGGGCGCTATCCCTGGCGCGATTCCTTCCCTTCAAACAAGATGAAAATCAGCACGACACGGAGTGCACAAGCGTGTAGGTGTATACGTTGTTCAGCCTCGTTCTCCCGAAGCTACCCATCCAGTTTGCCCGCCAGAATTTCTGGCCAAACTGGAACACAACCAGCAAGGACACTTCGACTCGAGGCCATCATGGGTCAGCCCGCACCAGCTCGCGCCAGTTCCTCTGCGAATGCCTGGCCCTCATATGGAGTGAGATACGGGTGGTTCGCGTCCAGCCTGCACGTGCCGGGCTTGCCGTCGCAAGCACTCTGCGCCTCCACGACGCGGCTCCACTTCTCGAAGTACGCCCCCTCATCGCAGGGGAGGTGTGCAGGGCGCAGTGGTGGGCTGCGGCAGACAGCGTTGCCAAGCAGGTCCAGCTCCATGTTGTGCACCTTCCCCCGGTAGTGCACACCATCGTATGTGTTGTTGGGCAGCAGACGTGATATGTGCTGCGTGTCGATGACATGCACCCCCATGCACGACGCGGCAAGCTGGATCGCTTCCCGGAAAACCGCCACCTTCTCGGGGTGGTTGCAGGTGTAGCACATGTCGCTCTTCTTGGGGCACCTGTCGCGGTGGATCCACCGCAGCCCGAACATGATGATTTTCGCAGACGGGCGCTTCCTCTGCTGCAGGTCCAGAATATGCGCCTTCAGGGCTTTGAAATATCGCACCGGTCCACAGCTGTCCATACCCATATCCCAAGCGCCTGAGTTGGCCACGATGATATCAGCAGTCAGGAGTGCAGCCCTCGACCGTGTCGAATTGAATGTGATCCGCACACTCGGATCCCACGGCAGAGACGTGACGGTCGGCATGAAGAAAAGGCTGGCATTCGTCGTCTCAGTCGGCCGGTACACCGCAGCACGGACACCGTTGCCGGTGAGCTCGCTTGTTATATTTTCTTGCGACCTCGTCACATGCAAGCGGAACATCAGATCGTTAAAAACACCCTCGAGCTGTGAATCACCGTAGAACACGAAGTTGTTCCGCGCAAGGCACGCATTCCAGAGCGCGTCAGTATACAGCGTCAGGTTGCACTTCGGCGGGTGGTATGAAATCTGGCTCCGCAGGCTATCGTGAATGACACCGCCGAACAATTGAGAATTGCTCATGCACAGGTTGTTGGGGTCTGGCGCCACGCCCAACGGCACATCTGCGGGAGGCGGCAGACGATCAGCAGACAAGAGCAGGGGGGCGGCAGAGGGGGTGCGGGGAACAGGGCGGCTTGCTGAGTCCAGCACAGCACCGTAGCGAATCACGAATGCAACGGCAAAGACGCCCGAGAGAGAAAGGATCACGCCCCCACAGCCCCGAAGAGTTGTCGGCAGCATCATGCCTTTTTTGGGCAAAAAGCCCCAGTGTTTCTGGTGTGTATAACTGAAGGGAGAGAGGGGGGCTGATACGCTATTTCGCCGATCGCCAGAACACCCCCTCCCTTGTGGGGCACAGCTCTCCAGAAGCAACCCGGCCCAAGCAGCGGTTTGGAGAAGAGAAAGAATCGGAGAGGGGGGGCGGGGACAGAACCGACCACCCCCTCCACCCTGGATGCAGATGGGTGTGTCCGGATCGGATCGAGGGCTGTGGTGGGGGACGGGGCAAGGGGGGGTTGGGGGGGTGGGGGGCGGTGTAAGCGAGGTTGCGGGAGGAGCAGCTCACTGCCCAGAACCAACAGGTCCCGGGTGGGGCACCTGGTCCCCCGCCAAATGTGGCGGGGGGGGCGGGGTGTGGAGCCTGCACACCTGTCGGGTTGGGAGTGTTGCGTTGGGAATGGAGTGATGAAGTGTGCGCAAGGGTGGGTGAAAAGCTCAGCAGCAGAGGGAGTGGTGGGGGTTTGCATCACAGGGTTAGAGGGCGGACCGTCAGGGCGGAAGTCGATGCGGCAAATGTATATTTCCGGCATCCCGACCGGGGCCGAGAAACTGCACCCGAGTGCAGGAAAAAAACGGTCCGAGGGCGGGGGGCCAATGGTAGGGGGAGCGACTTTGCGGTGACAGTGGATCCCTCTGCAAGTCGGCAGTAGGGAAAATTCCACCATCGTGTCCGCCAGCGGGCACGCTGCCGGAACGTCCGTCTGAGGCGGTGTCGCGGGGACAACAGTCGGCGGCGACGGTGTCTCCGGAGCGGGGGTAGGGGGCGACGGCGTCGGCGTCGATGGCGCAGGCGCCGGAGGTGCCCGTGTCGGCGGGGCGGGGGTCAGTGGTGCAGGTGTTGGGGGCGACGGCGTCGGTGGCGCGGGAGTCATTGGTGCAGGTGTCGGAGGTTCCGTCGGCGGTGCAGGTGTCGGAGGTGCAGATGTCAGGGGCGACAGCGTCGGCGGCGCAGGCGTCGGAGCAAAAGTCGAACCAGGAGGAAGTGGGGTCGGAGGTGCGGGTGTTGTCCACAACCAATTGAACCTCTCCTTCAAAGAGGCCAGATCTCCTTGGCAGACGTATTCGTGGAGAGGGCCTTGAGCGTAGGCAGTCATATCGACAGTGCACGTCTTGGTCTCTCGCTCCTCATCGTCGCCGGGAAAACCAGTTCCAAACGAACACCTCGCATTGGTATCGTCCTCCCATGCATCATAGGAGATCACAAGCTCCAGATCGTCCCCAGCAATCTCCTGCTGACCGGACACAGCCCACCTCCCATTCAATACACAGTCGGCACCTGCTACATCGCACTACAGGCAACCGAGGTCCCTCGACACACCGCCTGTCACCGAGATGTTCCCCAGCATTGTGTACTCTCGACTAGAAAACCACGAACTACTATCGAAAGCCGCCCCTCTGAACTTCTGCCAAACTTGGACAGACTCAAATGCGTATACACGGTCGGCACTGACCCCGCTCCGGAGAAGCACCAGAACTAGGCATATGGTGGCGTGCTGCTGTGACCAACGTACCACCCCCCATCCTGTCCTTCAGAGGCCTGACAACACTCCAGGATTCCTGTCGGGGAATAGCAGAGGGTGGCGCGTGATGGCTGCAGATCTCCCCCCCCCCGTTTACTGTTCACTGCTCTGCCCACAATATGTGCTCTCGTGTCCGAGATCGAGTGCTGTGCTCGAAGGGTCGCAAAGTGGGCTGGAGGCGTCACGAGAGGGATGAGGTTACACGTTCTTCATACGTTGTTATCGCGGAGCTGTTCGGTTGTCAAGGCACTGTAGCACCCAGGGGGGAGACAATGTTGGCCCGCACAACTACCGGATTGATACTCTCGGTTCAGAGGGCATGCCAGAAAAGAAGTTGCGTCCACTGCAGGGCTTCTCCTAGAGAAGGCAAAACCCACTCTTTGTCAGCTAAAAAAAGTGTCACGAAAATTATTTTGGCCGTTTTGGCACATTCCAGACGAAGTTGTGGACCTTGGGTGACCTCACCGGGGACATGTCGTGACCACCGAACCTTTTCTTGGTCACCGGAACCTATTTCTTGCCCACCGGAACCTATTTCCTGGTCACCGGAACCTATTTCTTGGCCACCGGAACCTATTTCCGGTCCACCGGAACCTATTTCCTGGTCACCGGAACCTATTTCCGGTCCACCGGAGCCTATTTACTGGTCACCGGAACCTATTTCTTGCCCACCGGAACCTATTTCCTGGTCACCGGAACCTGTTTCTTGGCCACCGGAACCTATTTCCTGGCCACCGGAACCTATTTCGTGGTCACCGAACCTTTTCTTGGTCACCGGAACCTATTTCTTGGCCACCGGAACCTATTTCCTGGTCACCGGAACCTATTTCTTGGCTACCGGAACCTATTTCCGGTCCACCGGAGCCTATTTCCTGGTCACCGGAACCTATTTCTTGCCCACCGGAACCTATTTCCTGGTCACCGGAACCTATTTCCTGTAGAGGGCGGACCGTCAGCCCAGGGTGGATGCGCCAAAAAATCCATTGTGCTCAAAAGTGCCTGTAGACCCCAAAATCGGTCCCAGATAGGTCATATGGGGGTCTGTGGCCCTGTCGGACCCTGTCGGGAGGCCGTTTTTTCAAGTGTCAACGTTTTTTTGTCATTTTAGGCCTGTTTCCCTTAGGGTTTTGCTGAACAGTGATCTGAGTAGGTACCGTACCAGGTACTACCCCCCGGTACCCCCCGGGACTTCGAAAATCCAGACTTGGGTCCCAGCCCAAAATTTTTCAGAAATTAGGAATTTCCGGATCAATTCCGGCCAGTAGTGTGGTCATTTTGCTCTGGGAGATGAGTTTGGTTGGTCGCAAATTTTTTTTGACCTCACGTCCGAAGTACCCCCCCTCCTTTTTTCATTTTGGGCTGGTCCACATTTCCTAAGGAAAATCGAAAAAAATTGATTGGCCAAAAACTCATCTCCCAGAGCAAAGTGACCCCACCACAGCTCTGAAAAACGCCGGAAATGCAAATTTCGCGAAACTGAAAACGACCATTTTGGGGGTACCAGGGGGTACTACCCCCCGGTACCTGGTACGGTACCTACTCAGATCACTGTGCTGAAGACAAGGCCAAATAGTCAGTAAAAAACGTTGACACTTCACCAGAAGTGGTTACCAGGCCAGTTAGACCCCCAAAACATGTTTTTATGGGAGATGCGCTATGTAACAAAACGTTAACACCCAAAAAAACGTCGCCCAGGGGGTATTTCTGACCTTCCTTCGGGTGTCAACGTTTTGTTACGCGGTTCTGTGACTGTTCAGATGCATTCTCATGGTTGTCGATTGCAGGGGGATCCGCTGGCGCCGCAAAGTCGCTCGCCGGAGAGCGGGGCTGC
This sequence comes from Rhynchopus euleeides, assembly GCA_963210315.1. NCBI lineage: Eukaryota > Euglenozoa > Diplonemea > Diplonemida > Diplonemidae > Rhynchopus > Rhynchopus euleeides. The sequence continues at coordinate 519,038 of OY723320.1, read as the reverse complement.
CGCGAAGCGGCGCCCGCGACCGGCAGAGCGACTTTGCGGTGATAGCGGATTCCTCTGTAAGTCGGCAGTATGGCTCTCATTAGAGGGCGGACCGTCAGCCCAGGGTGGATGCGCCAAAAAATCCATTGTGCTCAAAAGTGCCTGTAGACCCCAAAATCGGTCCCAGATAGGTCATATGGGGGTCTGTGGCCCTGTCGGACCCTGTCGGGAGGCCGTTTTTTCAAGTGTCAACGTTTTTTTGTCATTTTAGGCCTGTTTCCCTTAGGGTTTTGCTGAAGACAAGGCCAAATAGTCAGTAAAAAACGTTGACACTTCACCAGAAGTGGTTACCAGGCCAGTTAGACCCCCAAAACATGTTTTTATGGGAGATGCGCTACGTAACAAAACGTTGACACCCAAAAAAACGTCGCCCAGGGGGTATTTCTGACCTTCCTTCGGGTGTCAACGTTTTGTTACGCAGTTCTGTGACTGTTCAGATGCATTCTCATGGTTGTCGATTGCAGGGGGATCCGCTGGCGCCGCAAAGTCGCTCGCCGGAGAGCGGGGCTGCCGCGAAGCGGCGCCCCGCGACCGGCAGAGCGACTTCGCGGCGACAGCGGATCCACCTGCAATCGAGAACGTGGGGGCGCGGGCGGCGAAGCCGCCCGCGCCCCCCCGCGCCCCCCTGGCAGTGTCCGACCCCCTGCGTCCGCCGCCCTCGCCCGCGAGCCTGCGTTCCCGCCGGACCGTCGGACACGCCTGTTTCGTTTGCCGCGTCTGTATGTCAGGATATGGTCCATGAGGACGTGTCTCTTTCGAGGTGGACTTCGTTTGCTGCCCCCGGGTGTCTGTTCGCAGCAATGCCTGCTACACGGATGTGGTGACGCCTGCTGGTCCCCCCTTTGACCCTCGCTGGCAGGCTTGGCTTGCGACTTCTGGGCTGGGAGTGTTGTGTCTCGGTTCGGTTCCCTGCTGAGATGTGTCGACCACTTTTTCTTCGATAATCGCATTGTCTCCAAGTATTTTTTGTTGCTTTTTGATCCCTACCAATTTTGCTGAACGGTCCCTCCTCTACATTCAGGTCTCCTTTGACTGAGGTTGAGAGGGGATTCGGATGGATCCGGCAGCAATACCCGGTCTTCCTTCTGTAAAGGTGGATCTAGCAGAGGGACACTTCAGCTATTTTCAGCAGAAAAAAAATGAAGCTTTAATTACCCTGTGTGGCCTTGTCAGAAAACGAGGTGCCGACCAACACCCAGCCCAGCCCACGTCGAACCTCCAATCGCGCATGTACTAGACTTCATTCTGAACCAAACGGGCAGCATCTCGAGTTCAAACGGGCATGTACTAGCCTTCATTCTGCATCACAACTTCACAATTCCGAGCGCAAACATGCATGTCCCTCGCCCTTTGCCCTTGACAAACGGGCAGCATTCAGAGTCCAAACGGGCATGTACTAGACTTCATCCGGCACAACATGGAGTCGAAACGGGGATGTACTAACCCCGCGCCTCCCGCAAACGGGCATGTACTGGACTTCATTCTGCCGCAAACGGATAGCATTCAGAGTTCAAACGGGCATGTACTAGACCCCAACCTGCATCAAACTGGCATCATCTGGGGTTCAAACGGGCATGTACTAGACTTCATCCTGCGGCAAACGGGCAGCATCCCGAGTTCATTCGACCGGCAGCATTCAGGGTTCAAACGGGCATGTACTGGACTTCATTCTGCCGCAAACGGGCAGCATTCAGAGTTCAAACGGGCATGTACTAGACTTCATCCTGCATCACAACAGCAGCAAACGAGCATCATCTGGGCTTCAAACCGGCATGTACTGGCCTTCGTGCTGCATCACAACGGCTGCAAACGGGCAGCATCTCGAGTTCATTCTGCCACAACGGGCAGCATCCAGGGTGCAAACGGGCATGTACTAGCCTTCATGTTGGCAGGCAACTGCGGCATCTGGACTGGAGTCCAACCTGGAATGACCTGAACAGTCAGGGAACCGCGTAACAAACTGTTCACACCCGAAGAATGGCCAGAAACACTCTCCGGGAGACACGTTCTTGGGTGTGAACAGTTCGAAACACGGTACGATAAATGTCGGCCGTGGTTTTGCTCGAACAATCAATTCTCGTGCAAAGTCACAGCACCCAGCCAGGGGGTGGTCATGAAAATGGCCCAAAACAGTCACGGAACCGCATAACAAACCGTTCACACCCAAAGAGAGGTGAGAACTACCCTCCGGGAGCCACTTTCTTGGGTGTGAACGGTTTGTTACGTGGTGTGGAAAATGTTCGGCACAGTTTTGCTCGGATAACTTGTTCTTGAGCAACAGTCACAGCACCCAGCCGGGGGTGGTCATGAACACGGCCCAGAACAGTCACGGAACCGCGTAACAAACCGTTCACACCCGAAGAATGGCCAGAAAACACCCTCTGGGCGACGTATTTTTGGGTGTGAACGGTTTGTTATGGACCCCATAGCCCAAAAAAACATGTTTTGGGGGTCCAACTGGTAGAGGAGGCATAGCAAACGGAAATCCCTAACAAAATTTTGTCTCCGAAATTATTTTGGCCAATTTTCTCCCGAAAAACCTAGAAACCAGACCCACCGCACATCGAGAATGTCATTTTTCGGTGATTTCTGGGGTCTGGGGGCCTTTTGCCACCCTCCCGTGCCTCATCATGTGTTGATCCCTCCTTTATTAATTGTCAGGTAGGTAACCCTGCACGGGTGTTGTCACCGTTGATCACTCTTTATTAACTGTTAGGCGGGTAAACCCTGCACGGGTGTTGTCACTGTTGATCGCTCTTTACTAATTGTTAGGCGGGTTAACCCTGCACGGGTGTTGAGCCCTCTTTGTTAATTGTCAAGTGGGTAACCCTGCACGGGTGTTGTCACTGGTGATCACTCTTTACTAATTGTTAGGCGGGTTAACCCTGCACGGGTCCTGGCCCGTGCCTGTGTGTGTTGGGGGGGGGGGGGTAGTGAAATAGAAGTAGAAGGGAGCGGAGCACAAGAATGGTGTGTTGGGGGGTGGGGGAGCTCTTTCCAACATGTCCGCATCTGCATTAAAACCTATTGTCTCTTTGTGCCCCTCACCACTCAACCATAAAGGTTGCCCTGCCTTGGGAACAGGGAATGGGGTTTAACACGTGTGGCGGTCCTGTTGGATGGAGTGCACATGGAACAGTATGGTGTGGGAATGTATCGTGACTTGTGAAAGGGAGAGTGGGTGGGGGTGGGGGCGGGGGGGGGGGGGGGGGCGGGGGGCTTCCTTCAGCGATTCCAGTGAGCTGCAATCCCAAGGCTGTCCTTTCAAACGCTTGCCAAGGCGTACGCCGTTTAGGTGTGGACTATTGAAATAAAAGGAAAACGAGGCTTTGGAAAAAGCCAAACTGATCGAATGGAAGATTGAAGGATGGGCAAAGTTTGTTGAAAGTAACATGGGGGGGGGGGCAGTCAAGAAGTGGGGGCTTGATTGTCGAGAGTGAATGGAAAAGTGAAGTGGGGGGGGGGGGGGGTTTGATCGTCGAGAGTGAATGGAAAAGCAAGCCTCCCAGCACCTTCTTGCAATGTTAGTCCTTTTTGTAGTCACTACCACTACACCAGGAGTGGGGGGGGGGGGGGGCAACCCCTTGATTGGCCTGTGTCAGGTCCCAGCTCTTGTTGAAACAGAACGCAAACCCTTGCGATGTGTGGCTTCCAAGTTGGCCTGTGTCCCTTTGATCCACATGAAATGATCCCCAACCCCAGCCTGACCCAGGTTAGCCAGGGTCACACGTCTGTCTGGAGGAAAATCCTGGAGGGTGGTGTCAATGGAGGTGAAGTTGTAAGAAAGGGGGACATAACTGTTAAATCCTGAAGCAAAGTCATCATGATTACCAGGATAAATCATGTTCGTGACGACTGTGATCAAGACATTCTTCATTGTGGAAAGAACAGAAATTTCGTCATCCTCTGCATACCTTCTCGTTCTTAAACGGGTAAGCACGTATGGCTCACTACCGTCGTCAAGGGGTTGGCAGGGATGGTACGGGAGATTTCCCCACATTCTCACCGCCTCCACTTCCGGTTGCACCTCTCTGCATGAAAGAGAAGCCGCCATTGCAGTCACAAAATTGACGGCTTCTTCGCGAAGGGAAGCGCCCCCACGTGGGTTGCCTGTGAGACATTCATGAAAAGCATGAAACAGGCAATTCCCATCACCAGGCACATTGACTGTGCTCAGGGAAAACAAGAGAAGACGTTGCGTGAGGGTATCATGACGAGACGCGGGATTGTCGATGCCCTTGTCAGGTACGTGGGGCCTCCGTGGACCGGGACAGGGGAGTGCCATGGGGACCGCCTTCCTCCGCATATCCTCTTGCTCCATTTGTTCTTGTGCGTTTTCCACGCATGGGCTGCAGGGAATCGGATTCCTGGAATCGAGAATCCGATTCCGGAATCGAAAAACCGAGTGGAATCCGATTCCACAAAAAAAGTCAAAAAATAGATTTCCCATTGGGTGACACTTGGTTTTTCACGGTTTTGTACGGGAAAAAGACAATGCGATTTTTCGTGATTTTTCACCTCGGATGAGCCTCGATTTCGCAAAGTCGTCGGATTACCGAGACTTCTTGCTGAGCAGTGAATGGGGTCTGGCGAAATGAGGGCAGGAACATGCTTAGATTGACGATTCAGTGCGAAATAATGGCCATCGTGGATTCCACGAGCCAAATTAGGTAGTCATTTTTCTGCTTGCGTTTTTTTAGTTGTATTTTTTTCGCGAATCTGGGCCATAAAATGGATTTTTGGTGGGCGACCGAAATCCACCCCATGGGCTGCAGGGAATCGGATTCCTGGAATCGAGAATCCGATTCCGGAATCGAAAAACCGAGTGGAATCCGATTCCACAAAAAAAGTCAAAAAATAGATTTCCCATTGGGTGACACTTGGTTTTTCACGGTTTTGTACGGGAAAAAGACAATGCGATTTTTCGTGATTTTTCACCTCGGATGAGCCTCGATTTCGCAAAGTCGTCGGATTACCGAGACTTCTTGCTGAGCAGTGAATGGGGTCTGGCGAAATGAGGGCAGGAACATGCTTAGATTGACGATTCAGTGCGAAATAATGGCCATCGTGGATTCCACGAGCCAAATTAGGTAGTCATTTTTCTGCTTGCGTTTTTTTAGTTGTATTTTTTTCGCGAATCTGGGCCATAAAATGGATTTTTGGTGGGCGACCGAAATCCACCCCATGGGCTGCAGGGAATCGGATTCCTGGAATCGAGAATCCGATTCCGGAATCGAAAAACCGAGTGGAATCCGATTCCACAAAAAAAGTCAAAAAATAGATTTCCCATTGGGTGACACTTGGTTTTTCACGGTTTTGTACGGGAAAAAGACAATGCGATTTTTCGTGATTTTTCACCTCGGATGAGCCTCGATTTCGCAAAGTCGTCGGATTACCGAGACTTCTTGCTGAGCAGTGAATGGGGTCTGGCGAAATGAGGGCAGGAACATGCTTAGATTGACGATTCAGTGCGAAATAATGGCCATCGTGGATTCCACGAGCCAAATTAGGTAGTCATTTTTCTGCTTGCGTTTTTTTAGTTGTATTTTTTTCGCGAATCTGGGCCATAAAATGGATTTTTGGTGGGCGACCGAAATCCACCCCATGGGCTGCAGGGAATCGGATTCCTGGAATCGAGAATCCGATTCCGGAATCGAAAAACCGAGTGGAATCCGATTCCACAAAAAAAGTCAAAAAATAGATTTCCCATTGGGTGACACTTGGTTTTTCACGGTTTTGTACGGGAAAAAGACAATGCGATTTTTCGTGATTTTTCACCTCGGATGAGCCTCGATTTCGCAAAGTCGTCGGATTACCGAGACTTCTTGCTGAGCAGTGAATGGGGTCTGGCGAAATGAGGGCAGGAACATGCTTAGATTGACGATTCAGTGCGAAATAATGGCCATCGTGGATTCCACGAGCCAAATTAGGTAGTCATTTTTCTGCTTGCGTTTTTTTAGTTGTATTTTTTTCGCGAATCTGGGCCATAAAATGGATTTTTGGTGGGCGACCGAAATCCACCCCATGGGCTGCAGGGAATCGGATTCCTGGAATCGAGAATCCGATTCCGGAATCGAAAAACCGAGTGGAATCCGATTCCACAAAAAAAGTCAAAAAATAGATTTCCCATTGGGTGACACTTGGTTTTTCACGGTTTTGTACGGGAAAAAGACAATGCGATTTTTCGTGATTTTTCACCTCGGATGAGCCTCGATTTCGCAAAGTCGTCGGATTACCGAGACTTCTTGCTGAGCAGTGAATGGGGTCTGGCGAAATGAGGGCAGGAACATGCTTAGATTGACGATTCAGTGCGAAATAATGGCCATCGTGGATTCCACGAGCCAAATTAGGTAGTCATTTTTCTGCTTGCGTTTTTTTAGTTGTATTTTTTTCGCGAATCTGGGCCATAAAATGGATTTTTGGTGGGCGACCGAAATCCACCCCATGGGCTGCAGGGAATCGGATTCCTGGAATCGAGAATCCGATTCCGGAATCGAAAAACCGAGTGGAATCCGATTCCACAAAAAAAGTCAAAAAATAGATTTCCCATTGGGTGACACTTGGTTTTTCACGGTTTTGTACGGGAAAAAGACAATGCGATTTTTCGTGATTTTTCACCTCGGATGAGCCTCGATTTCGCAAAGTCGTCGGATTACCGAGACTTCTTGCTGAGCAGTGAATGGGGTCTGGCGAAATGAGGGCAGGAACATGCTTAGATTGACGATTCAGTGCGAAATAATGGCCATCGTGGATTCCACGAGCCAAATTAGGTAGTCATTTTTCTGCTTGCGTTTTTTTAGTTGTATTTTTTTCGCGAATCTGGGCCATAAAATGGATTTTTGGTGGGCGACCGAAATCCACCCCATGGGCTGCAGGGAATCGGATTCCTGGAATCGAGAATCCGATTCCGGAATCGAAAAACCGAGTGGAATCCGATTCCACAAAAAAAGTCAAAAAATAGATTTCCCATTGGGTGACACTTGGTTTTTCACGGTTTTGTACGGGAAAAAGACAATGCGATTTTTCGTGATTTTTCACCTCGGATGAGCCTCGATTTCGCAAAGTCGTCGGATTACCGAGACTTCGCGAAGAGAGGCGAAGCCGAGTAGGCGCTGCCCCGGCGCCGGGGGTTTGGGGGGCTCTGCCCCCCCAACCCCGCCGGAGGCGAAATTTTTTTTGGGCCTTTTTTGTTAAGGTGTACCGAAAATCGACTTTTTTCGGGAGAACATCCTCGGCCGCGCACTTTACGTGCGCGTGCGGGGGAGGGGGGGGGGGGGGAAGCCCGCCGCAGGCGCCGGAAATTTTCGGGGTCTAAAAAAGAAGGTGTACCGAAAATCGACTTTTTTCGGGAGAACACGTCCTGGGCCGCGCACTTTCCGTGCGCGTGCGGGGGGGGGGGGGGCAGAGAGCCCGCCGCAGGCGCCGGAAATTTTTGGGTCGACAAAAGAAGGTGTACCGAAAATCAACTTTTTCGACCAAGTCTTGCCAATTTTCGGCACTTTTGGAGCGCCATTCTCAGAAGAAATCCTCGGCAGGGGTGGGGGGGTGGGGGTCAACAGCCCGCCGCAGGCGCCGGAAATTTTCAGGCGTGGTTTCGTATGTTGTGTTGCCGTTGTGTTGGCCGGAAGTATTCAGGGACACTTCAGGGACGGAGAGCCAGCCCCCTGGCCCAACCAAAAACCGGATTTTTCGGCCAAAAATTCGAAATTTTCGCATGGTGTGCGAATGTGTTGAGAGTAACGGAAAATGCCCAAATTTTCATGTATCGAAAGAGTTGGTGAGCAATTCGTCCTTCTGTTCAATTCGACCCAAAACTGCCACCAGCCATTTTCTAAGGGCTTCTGGGTGGGTTCTGACCAGAAAAATGGCTGAAAAATGGACGGAAACCCCCAAAAACCACCCAGAAATGGCCAGAAATCGGTTTTTGGGCCCATTTTTCACCCAGAAACACGTTTTTGGGCCTCTGTGAAAATTTCGATTTTTTGACATTTTTCGCGATTTTCTACAACTACTCGCCCACACAAAAACCGTTTTTTAGCAGGGAAATGCAACAAATCAACGAATTAAGCCGTTTTAACCCCTTTCGTGCACTTTTTGGTCCCAGAAGGGGGTATATGGGGTGTTGGGGTCCCCCTACGACTTGTCCATTTTTCGACATTTTTGGGTCAGATTCCGGAATCCGATTCTCGATTCCGGAATCGGTGGAATCCGATTCTGGATTCTGGAATCGGATTCCACCGATTCCACGATTCCGGAATCGGTGATTTCGATTCCGGAATCGGATTCCACAATTTTGGAATCGGCGTTTTCGATTCCGGAATCCGATTCCACTCTTTTTCTGGAATCGTGGAATCCGGATTCTGATTCGGAATCCGGATTCCACGATTCCCGGAATCGAAGATTTTTATTTGGAATCCGATTCAATGCAGCCCATGTTCCACGTTTGGACCCATGTTCTGAATTCTATAAAAAACACTTGAAGCACGGGAAAAGTCACGCTCAGTGGGGAGGTGGAGGGAGTAAAAATTCGTTTGGGTATCCTGCCGGTACTGGTAAAGGAAGATAGTAGGGAGAGAAGCCGTACTTCCTGCTTCCCAGTTCTTTGCCTTCTCACACCATGTGCGAGGCCGTAACTCCCTGACCCTGGGTTTACCTTCCTTGTTCTGAGTAATAATTCTCAAGCGAATCTGGTGCACATTCACAAAAAAATGCAGGGCAAAAGAACCACCACGTTGGGTCACCTTTTCATCTTCCGCCGCTTTGCACATACTCTTGCGCCAGTGAACGAGAGACTGGTGCCTTTCATGTACGGGCAGGTTCTTCTCCCCCTTCTCTTCAAAAACAGAAGCAAGGGTATCCTTGTGTATTTTCATGAGGTACACCTCCAGGTCGTGTTTCATGTTTGTTGCGTCACCAAAGGCACTCTCACGCAGAGCGCGGACTGACTGGTACGCAGAAAAACGGTTGAAACGGAGGAGGGAAAGAAAAAAGCCGTCACCTTCCTGCACAGTATCTGTGACGGGGAGATGGTGGTATTTCGAAAAATACAGCAGGGTCTCTGGGATGAGGTGGCGTTGGGAAGTTGCTGGAATGTATGACTCGTCACTCAGTTGAGCCGTATCATACCTCCCATGTCCAAGGCGCCCCTTCTTGTCTCTTGGGGTCTCTGGCACCTGGGAGAGGTCAATGACTTCAGTCCTCACAGTTTACTGAGGGAATATGACCCAAGGCCACTGGCAGCAGACACCCCCATCCCCCTCATCACCCCTGACACCCCTCAACCCCAATCCTGTTGCCTTTCCCCTCTCTCTCTCCCCCCATGTTGTGCCCATGCACCTTCCCGGGACACCTTGTATATAACTTTAACACCACACCACACAACACCCCCTTCATCAGGGTAATCTCCCCGCGGCCAACACTCTTCGTCTTGTCCGCTTTCTTTTATTGTTACACTCTCACCACCCCGACACCATGTCTCTCCCACCTCCCTCGCCGGACTGCATCAACCTCGACGGGTACACCCCATCAGCGGTCGGTACGGCGAGGGTGCGGGCGACGTCGCCGGCTGCGACGGCAGGACAGGGGCTTCCCGCCCCTGAGATCATGACCGCCCGCATGCTCGGGGACCAGGCGGCGGCTCTCGTCGACGCCTGCGTGGTGTACTCTTGTGCACCCGTCGACGGGAGCCAGCCGTTTCGGCGGTTCGCTGGTCGCCTGTCGCAGGCGCATGACGAGGAGGGGAACGCTGCGGGGTACGAAGTGCGCTTGTCCGAGGCGTACAATTACGTATCCGACACGGAGCAGCACCGCGGGCCCGACGTCCTGTACAGGATGCCGGCGGACGGGTGGCAGTACTCCCGTCTGGTGGAGATGTCTGTCCACCAGACGGAGTGCGCCACCCGCGCGGTGACGGCGTCGCAGGAAGCGATGCAACGCTCGCTGGAGCAGCAGGCGCAGGAGTTCCGCGAGCGTGCGGAGGAGCAGACGAGGTCCTTCCGGCTGGAGCTGGATGCTCGCCTGCGGCAGCACCAGGACCATGTGCAACGTCAGCAGCAGCAGTGGGCTCACCCGCCACCGTCTCCGCCAGCACCGCCGTCCCCCATGGCCATGTCTGCCGGGATGCCGTACCCCGGGTCGGAGCGACACCCCGCGGACGCAGCCGACGTCCTGGAGTGGGATTCGCTGATCGAGTCCGACGCACCGTATCTGGTGCTACAGCTGGAGACCCGCTGGGTGTCGGGGTCGTCGCACCTCCCTGGAGGCCGCATCCTGGATGAGGCGTTCGCAGCGTTGCGCCTGTGGATTCTTGCCACGGCGTACGTGTCTGGCTGGGGGCGCACTCCCCAGCGGGAGCTGGGGAATCACCTGCTGCGACAGGTGCTGCTGCAGGTCGCGTTCGTGCGCGACAGGGTGCCGCGCGCCGCCATCGAGCGGCACCTTGCGAAGGAGGACCCCACTTCCCACCCGGTGATGCGGGCGGCTGCGGCTGTGGGGCCGGGGGCCGCCGCCCCCCACACACAACAACAACACACGCGCCCCCGCGCCGCTGCTCGGGCCCCCCAGCAGCGCATCGCGGCGAAGGCACCGGCGAGGGCGCCGGGAAACGGCAGGGCCGGGGGCGGGCGCGCGTGACTGCCCACCTTCCGGCTTCAGACCCACCCCCCCCTCACGCTTCTACATCACCCCGCCCCTCGCCGCCCAACACACCCCCCTGCACCCGCCCACAACATCATCAACAACGTCACCAACAAAACAACCAACAACATCAACAACAACAACACCTCAGCAACTTCTCCTCCACCCGCCACTTCCCTTCGACCCCACCCCGCTCAGCCAGGGCCCGCAATGCCCTCAGGCGCATCCGGTGCCGCCAGCGGGAGACCATCGCTCTTCGGGAGGGCGATGATGCGGCACGTGGCCGCTCGGGTCGGGGGCGTGGCGGCGCGTCGCACGGGAGAGGTGGAGGTCGCCCCCGGGGAGGCCGTGGAGCGCCTGCAGGCCGTGGTGGCGGGGATGTGGGCAAGAAGCACTTCGTCGCAGAGGCAGCTCCTGTGGGCAAGGCTGGTGCGATGGGCCAACGAGCACGGCCTCGAGGTCGACGCCGACACCGCCATGCTGTTCGTGCTGGCGACAGGGGTGTCGCCTCAGGGGATGCTGGCCTACGCAAAGGCGCTCTCCGGGACAATGCGGCACCTCGGCTTCGGCCAGCAGCCCCTCCTCAGCCTGGCAAGCGCGCTGCGGGCGGCCGGCGGGGCCATTCCGCAGCGGCAGGCGACGCCGATGCCGAAGGGGGTGCTCGTGGCGTGGGCGTTGCAGCAGCAGCCGCACCTCCAGCTGGCGGCGCTGACGGCGTGGAAGACCGCCAGCCGGTGGGGGGAGGTGTGCTCCCTCTCCTCGGAGCAGTACATCGCAGTGCAGCCCGGGGAGGTGATAATAGACTGGCACACCTCCCCGAAGGGCCGCCGGGCCAACCCGTTCACCCCCTCCAAGTGGACGGTGATATGCGGGGACCTGACCCCCCTCATCGCGGAGCTGGTGACGCGCCTGCGCCCCTTCGAGCGGCTGACGGCGGTTTCGACGGCAGATGTGACGGCGATGTGGCGGGCTACACCGGAGATGGAGGACTACTCGGGCCACAGCGTGAAGCGCGGGGCACTCACCTTCCTCTTCGGGCTCATCGGGTCGGGAGCGGATCTGTCGGAGATGCTGGTGGGCCGCCTCGCGAAGCACCACGGCGAGAGCGGCCTCTCCAGCACCACCATCCGCTACGGGGGGTGCCCCACGGAGATGGCGAGGGCGCTGCGGACGCAGGAGGTGACACGGCATCTGTGATGGCCGACCCTGAGTCCTTTTGCCGCAAGCAGCGGGGGCTGCACTCGATGACGCGGCGTGCGCACCAGTCGAGGCTGCCGGCGACGGAGGAGGAGCGCCGTGCGCCCCTGCATGTGTCTTCTGTGGCGGAGATGGACGTCGAGGCGCTGCGGGCGAGGATGACCGCCACTGTGAGGCGCAGGTTCGACGAGGTGTGGCGGCTGACGTTCCCTGATGCGCCCCCGCCGGGCACTTTTACTCCTTCTCCCTCTGAGGGGCGCTCCCGCCCCTCGCATCTACAACAGAAGCATGCGGAGCTGCTGGTGGAGAACGGAGTGGCTGGGCCTGCGTCGGGCCCGGGCCCCTCCCTGTGCGTGCCCTTCACTGTGATGGAGGAGAAGCCGTCGGGGTTGCGGCAGAGGTTCATCCTCTGGACCAAGCAGGCAAACGACGATCTGGAGGAGTCCTACACGGCACACGTCCCCCTGGGGCACATCTCGGGGTACCTCGACGCGGTGTTTGCGGAGTGTGGGTCGGCGCGGGATTTCAAGTGCGGGTTTTATCAGATCCCCATCCCTGCGCCTGCACGGAGGTTCTTCCGCTTCGCTGACGAGTCGGGGGACTGGTATGAGCTGCTGAGGTTGCCCATGGGCCACTGTTGTGCGCCCGAGCTGATGCACACTTTGGCTGCTGTTGTGGGTGGGCACCGGGACTACGTCCGCCAGGAGTTCTGCACTGCGCCTGAGGTGGGGGTCGACGTCTGGATCGACAACGTGCGTCTGACCGGCCCCCGCACCAGTGTCGAAATGGCGACGCGGCAGATGGACAAGGTGGCTGCGGCGTGCGCTGCGACATGGAAGCCGTCTGACTCGGTGGACACGGCGACGGTCTACGAGTTTCTCGGGGTGGCATTCGACCATGCTGCCCAGACCGTGTCTCCGTCGGACAGGCTGATGGCGAAGCTGGACAGCGTGGACTGGCAGAGGGTGACGGCTGGTGAGCTGGAGTCGCTGGGTGGAAGGTTGCTCCACGCCAGCGCCATTTCGGGAGTGTCCCCGGGGAGGTTCTGGTTTGGGATCAAGTTCCTCCGCCGGGTGACTAATTTTTTGAACCGGGCGGTCCTTCGGCCGCCTGACCCTGTGCGGATCCCCCCATCGGTCTGCCGGGAGTTGCGGCAGTGGTGTGTGTGTGTGGGGGTTGCGCGTGTTCCCCCCCACAGAAGAGTTATTCAGTCCACACCCCCGTCTTTTACTTGCTTTGTTGACGCCTCCCTCAAGGGTTGGGGTGGCGTCTTAATAGATTCCTTTACACAAGAAATGCAGGTCATTGGTGACTCGTGGACCGCAGCCGAGTCCCAGCTGCACATTAACATTCTCGAGGCGATGGCCCTCAACAAAACAGTGCGAGCCCTTCCCCGGTCTGTGTGTGGGGGGGCTGTAGAGATCTGGGTCGACAATACGACCGTGGCAGCTGTTGTGCGCAAGCGGCTGTGTGCCGCCTGCCATCTTATTAACAAGTCCGTCCTGGAGGCGGTAGAATACCTCACAGCCCTCCAGGTTTTGTCTTTTTCCGTTGGATACGTCCACACCTCTGCCAATCCGGCAGATCTCCCTTCCCGTATCCCCCCCTCTTGCATTTCTTCTCCCGAAACCCGGGACCAGGTTTCACTTGCGGTGCGGCGCTTCTTTACTCGCGGTGGGGCAGGCGGAGACCTCGCCTCAACAGCCTGAATTGGCGGTTGTCGCGGGATCTCTTAACCCCTTCGCGTTGCAAGTGAGGAAAAGCTGAACCGGAAGTCCCCCTTCCCCCTTCCCATCAACACCCCCACTACCCATTGCCTTTGCCTTTCTTGTCGTTGCGCACACACACCACCAGGAGAACTATAGCCGAGTCGACGTGTGTGTGCCCCCTGTCTGCGATAGCCCGGCCAAGGTATGATTCTCACAGTTTACTGAGGGAATATGACCCAAGGCCACTGGCAGCAGACACCCCCATCCCCCTCATCACCCCTGACACCCCTCAACCCCAATCCTGTTGCCTTTCCCCTCTCTCTCTCCCCCCATGTTGTGCCCATGCACCTTCCCGGGACACCTTGTATATAACTTTAACACCACACCACACAACACCCCCTTCATCAGGGTAATCTCCCCGCGGCCAACACTCTTCGTCTTGTCCGCTTTCTTTTATTGTCCCACCCTCCATCCCCCGGACCTCGCCTCAACAGCCTGAATTGGCGGTTGTCGCGGGATCTCTTAACCCCTTCGCGTTGCAAGTGAGGAAAAGCTGAACCGGAAGTCCCCCTTCCCCCTTCCCATCAACACCCCCACTACCCATTGCCTTTGCCTTTCTTGTCGTTGCGCACACACACCACCAGGAGAACTATAGCCGAGTCGACGTGTGTGTGCCCCCTGTCTGCGATAGCCCGGCCAAGGTATGATTCCCCCAAACCGTTTTCTCTTCCGGACTGTGGGCCCGCTCCGAACAACAGAACGCGACTTCACTGCCACAGGGAATGTGCGCCTGGGTCGGGTGCCAAAAAATTGTGCCTTGGTGGTGGGGAGGACACCTTTCGGCACAAGTTTAAAAACTTCATATGCATGGCTTTCCCGATCCAGATCCCCTGCGGCAATGGCGCGCTTGGCAGTGTCCGTGTCGTGAACCACCCAATAAAGCGTTTCGCGCGGATAGGCGTGCAGTTGGGCTGGAGTCAACTTCTGCAATGTGGCAACGGTGTCTTTGAGGGGGAAGGCAACCATCCAATGCAGAGTTTGACGGTTAAAAAAAAAGAGGGCTGGGGAAGAAATAGACTGAGGATCATCAACAAAGGTATTTTTTTTACTTACCGGCAGAAGCCGATAGCCATTGTTCCGGAGTCCACTTGTGTGCTGTTCGATGGCCCGTTGCATCGTTGCCAGCGTGAACTTACCGGTCCAGTGAAAGCTCTCTGGATTGACCTCGTGTTGCAAAACCTGCATCTCCCGGAAGGTGAGAAACTGGATGCCACACTCACCCAAAAACCAGTTGAGGGAAGCCCAACCCCCCTCGTGCGTGGACTCCGACGCATGCAACACACCATCCTTCTGCCGCCCACAACCTGGAGAGGCGTGGAGGCCGAGAGGAAAACAATGCTCATTCAGGAGAGCGATCCTAGCCGCCCCAACATCATTTGCCTCAGGATCAGCCTCATCACCCACCTCCACCTCCTCTTCCTCCTCCTCCTCCTCCTCCACAGCATCCACAGCATCCACAGCCTCCTCACCATCCTCACAACCCTTGCCATCCTCACCCTGTCCCTTCTCCTCTTTCAACGCAGCAGGTGCAGTCTTCACTCTCCGGTAGAGCTCCGTGATTGTATCTACCACGGAGGGCGAGATGGTGTCGGGGAAGGTGCGGGCCTTCAAGCCAAGGGTCTCCTCCACGGCCTCGACATGGCCACTCAACTGCTCCGTCCAGTTGCGCAGGAGGAGGGCGGAGAGGTCGCGCTTCGTCTCCCCAGCCTCCACCTTCAGGCCCGCCTTGGCCAACAACGCGAACAGGGTGGGGGCGTCGAGGCGGCCCAGCCGCTCCCTCGGCTGCAGCTGCTGCCCCTTCTCCCGCAGAATGGGGAGGATTCGCCCCCACTGCGTCAGGGCAAAGCGCACACGGACGTCGTGCGACGCAGACGAGACAGCGTCGGACCCCCACGGCTTCAGCCCCGCCTTCCGCAAAAATCTGGACAGCGGTTTCGAACGAACCGGAAGGATGCCAACTGCCTCCTTCACGGACTTCAGCCGCTCCACCCAGACACGGGCATCCGCAGAGCCAGGGCCACACAGCTTCTCAGCAAAGCTGCGTGTCAGCGCCTCCTTCTGCCGCGCCACCTCCTTTCCCTTGCTCATCGCCGTGACAGGGATGGCGTGGAGGGCGCAGAGGCGGACGAGGTCAGGGTGGGCCACCCCGCTGACGGCCTTCAGCGCAGCCGCAGAAGCCCCCGTGGCGGTGTTCGCCGCGGCCTCGGTGTACATCCCGCCACGGGTCTTCTTCCGCGCCCGCTTCGCCTGGCGCAGCAAACGGCCGTACCTGTAAGGCGATGGAAAGGAATGGTTGTACGACGAATCACACTGAAAACAGGAAATGGTGATAATGAAGTAGTCTTCTTCGTGACTTGGAAAAGTCATGAAGAAGAGAGGAAGAGAGAATGACAATGAATGAGATAAAAAAAATCTATCGGTTCTGACTCTGCCAGCATATGTTGTTGCGATGTAAAAAAAAAGAACGAATGGAGGGGAGAAAAAAGGAGGCTGAAGAGCCTGCATACCTTGCGTTGTTGCAGTTGCCATAACCCAACAGGAAGCGGTTCACCTTGCTCTGGGTAATCCCAGACAAGGCAGCAGAAGAGAGGTTGGGGGCCCTCTGCGCCAAGAACGATGCATTCCCAGCCACACACTCTGCGAGGTCTTGTGTGGAGGGTAGCGAAGGGAGGTCTTCGGGTGATGCCGACGCCATTGCAGCTTCATCGTAGCCGATGAACCTTGCCAATGTGCTCGCAAACCCCTGGATGCAGGGAACCCAGACCTCCGCAAATACATCGTGGTGATCCTTCACCACCTCCAACGCCTCAGCCCGCCCCACCTCCTCCTCACCGTGGCGGGGTTGTCCCCAATGCTTCCGCAGGGCAGGGAAGTCGTTGTCGGCGGAGTCGGCGCTCAGGTCGCGGGCGAGGAGGTGCAGCGGCCTCAGCACACCCCATCCCGCCTCGAAGTTGACCTCGAGGCGGCCCGTCTCCTCGTTCAACCGCCTGGGCTTGAGGTCGTTGAGGAACCTCAAGTACAGGCTGCCAATGAAATGGCAGGCTGCACAGTAGGCGGCGACGGTGGGGGTCCCCAGAAGAGTGAGGATCTCTGTCGCAGTCGGGGTGAACCGCTCCTCTCTCACCATCTCCAGGATGGAGGCGGAGAACTTGAGGAGGCGGGAGCACTGCTGAGGACGGGCATGCCACTTCGACCCCCGCTCACGGGCAAACCCCAGGCCCCGGGGGTAGCGCATGTCAAGTGCTTTCCCAAGCTCAGCATCCACGAAAATGACCCCGGCGGTTGACCGGCCGTTTGTCGGGTCGAGGACTGCAAGTACGCTGGCAACGTTGGCTGCCGGGTCGACCCGATGAGACATCATCAAGGCCTTCCCCGCCGTCTGCACTGCGTACTTCAGTGCGCCTCCAACCTTATGGTGCATGCACCGTAGGTGGACGATGGCGCCCCCCGCGTCCCTGGTCGCCTTCGCCTCCGTGCTAGCATGGTCGCTCAGGGTGGCGTTGCTAATACGGAGCTTGTGGGCGGAGACTATGCGGCGGACCGCCTGCAGGTTGGAGGTCTTCCCTGCAGCCTTCCCGTTCTTCAGGGGGAGGGCGGAGGCGCAGGCCCCGCGTACGCGATTCTCGTCTGCAGCGACGTGGGCGGTGACAACGTGCAGCGAGACACTACTCCGGCCCAAGGAGGAGGTGGCATCGTGGGCGAGGGAGAGGGTGGCCTTCTGCCGGTCTTTGCCTAGGCCCCCTCCGCCGGTCTGCGTCCTCGCGACATCCTCCAAGAAGACGGCGAAGGAAGCCGCTCCGCTCGGGATCTCGAATTCGCGGAGCGTCCAGCGAGAGGGGATCGGCATCTCCACCCCATCGCTCAGGAGCTTGATGATGTCGCGCAGCACCCTGCGCGACGACTCCTGACCGATGCCAGCCATCCGCAACTCCAACAGCGCCCGCAGCACCTTCATGGGGTAGGGCTCGGTGCAGGACTTCCGGCCCGTCACCCCACGAAGAACAATGTCCCCCTTGCGCCCGAGAACCTCGTGCGCAGCAGCCAACTCCTCCGTCAGCTGCGCAATGCGGTCCTTCGCCCTCAGCAAGGCCTTCTGCAAAGCCTTGACCTGCAAGACCCGCTCGGGGAGGGTCTTGGAGGGGCGCCCCACGGGGGCCGGCGGAGGCGTGCCCTGTCCGACGAAGTGGAGGCTGCACGGCCGTCCCGGCACTGCATTTCCGATGCAGTACTTCTTCTTCATCCCCCGGGTATCACTACCCTTCTCGTGAGGATGCAGAGCAGAAGACATGCAGTCGGCGTTCTCCTTCACCAGGGAGAAGAGGGCGGTGTCCGACACCTTCGCACCTGCGGGCAAGAGGGAGCGCAGGAGAGTCAGGTACTCGGCGCTGCTGATGCAGCACCACCCCTCACCAGCAGCCACAGCGTCACGCAACGCGTCCATCGCAGTCGCAACGGGGGAGTCGGTGTTGGCGTGGGAGGCGGAGTCAACGGGGCAGGCGGAGTCGGCGAGGTCGGCGAGGTCATCGAGGCTGGCGAGGTCGGCAGGGTCACTGCACACAGAAGAACCAATGTCGACATCGTCGGCGGGACTCGTCGGAGACGTCGGTGGGAGCGCGGCAGGCAGAGGTTTCGGCGGCACGGGAGTCGGTGACGGAGGCGCCTCAGGCTCATCAGGCTCGTCGTTGCCAGCAGCAGCAGGACCCCGCGTGACCGCCGAGATCACGCTCTGCGAGACGGGATCCGCATCCTCGGGGTGGGGGAGGAGCGCCGCCTGATCAGCGAGATCATCGGGCTCACCCAGAGGAGCGATCAGGACATCGTCGGGGAAGCAGCGGCCCGGGGACGAAGCAGTCAACTGCCGGATTGCCTCTTCGGAGGAGAGGGGATTGGGCCGACGGATATCTGCCAAGCAATACATCTTCTGCACGCCGTTTGAGGTCCGGCTCGTTACGGGTTTCGGCCATCCTGCGTTGCGGAGAAGCGCACCCGCGACCTTCCCCGTAGTCTCGTCTGGGATACCCTGCAGCTTGCACGCTTCCGCGAAGGTAACCAAGCCGGACATTATCAGAAGCTGTGGAACGTGCCAGTGCCTGCAGTGGGTTAGTGCTGTGTGAGCAACGTAGGTGCAGCAAAGTTAAAGTTAAGCAGTCTGCTGAGGGGTCCGCACACAACATCTGGGAGGCACGCAGAGTGACCGAGAGTGGAGGGGGCAAGGGGAGACACCGTTCTGTTTCGGTTACAATCGGTTACATGCCAAGAACAATCGGTTACAATCGGTTACATGCCAAGAACGATCGGTTACAATCGGTTACATGACGAGGACAATCGGTTACAATCGGTTACATGCCGAGAACAATCGGTTACAGGCCAAGAACAATCGGTTACAATCGGTTACATGCCAAGAACGATCGGTTACAATCGGTTACATGCCAAGAACAATCAGTTACAATCGGTTACATGACGAGAACAATCGGTTACAATCGGTTACAATCGGTTACATGACGAGGGCAATCGGTTACAATCGGTTACATGCCAAGAACAATCAGTTACAATCGGTTACATGCCAAGAACGATCGGTTACAATCGGTTACATGACGAGAACAATCGGTTACAATCGGTTACATGCCGAGAACAATCGGTTACAATCGGTTACATGCCAAGAACGATCGGTTACAATCGGTTACATGCCGAGAACAATCGGTTACAATCGGTTACATGCCGAGAACAATCGGTTACAATCGGTTACATGCCAAGAACGATCGGTTACAATCGGTTACATGCCGAGAACAATCGGTTACAATCGGTTACATGCCGAGAACAATCGGTTACAATCGGTTACAGGCCAAGAACAATCGGTTACAATCGGTTACATGCCGAGAACAATCGGTTACAGGCCAAGAACAATCGGTTACAATCGGTTACATGCCAAGAACGATCGGTTACAATCGGTTACATGACGAGGACAATCGGTTACAATCGGTTACATGCCGAGAACAATCGGTTACAGGCCAAGAACAATCGGTTACAATCGGTTACATGCCAAGAACGATCGGTTACAATCGGTTACATGCCAAGAACAATCAGTTACAATCGGTTACATGACGAGAACAATCGGTTACAATCGGTTACATGCCAAGAACGATCGGTTACAATCGGTTACATGCCAAGAACAATCAGTTACAATCGGTTACATGCCAAGAACGATCGGTTACAATCGGTTACATGCCGAGAACAATCGGTTACAATCGGTTACATGCCAAGAACGATCGGTTACAATCGGTTACATGACGAGGACAATCGGTTACAATCGGTGACATGCCGAGAACAATCGGTTACAATCGGTTACATGCCGAGAACAATCAGTTACAATCGGTTACATGCCAAGAACGATCGGTTACAATCGGTTACATGACGAGGACAATCGGTTACAATCGGTTACATGCCGAGAACAATCGGTTACAGGCCAAGAACAATCGGTTACAATCGGTTACATGCCAAGAACGATCGGTTACAATCGGTTACATGACGAGGGCAATCGGTTACAATCGGTTACATGCCGAGAACAATCGGTTACAATCGGTTACAGGCCAAGAACAATCGGTTACAATCGGTTACATGCCGAGAACAATCAGTTACAATCGGTTACATGCCAAGAACGATCGGTTACAATCGGTTACATGACGAGGACAATCGGTTACAATCGGTTACATGCCAAGAACGATCGGTTACAATCGGTTACATGACGAGGACAATCGGTGACAATCGGTTACATGCCAAGAACAATCGGTTACAATCGGTTACAGGCCAAGAACGATCGGTTACAATCGGTTACATGACGAGGACAATCGGTTACAATCGGTTACATGCCAAGAACGATCGGTTACAATCGGTTACATGACGAGGACAATCGGTGACAATCGGTTACATGCCAAGAACAATCGGTTACAATCGGTTACATGACGAGGACAATCGGTGACAATCGGTTACATGCCAAGAACGATCGGTTACAATCGGTTACATGACGAGGACAATCGGTTACAATCGGATACATGCCAAGAACAATCGGTTACAATCGGTTACAATCGGTTACATGCCGAGAACAATCGGTTACAGTCGGTGACCTACCGAGAACAATCTCGCATCCTGGAGCAACCTATTGGCAGACCGTCCACAACCGTCTACAGACGAAAAAGAGACGTACCGTCCCCATCGTGACCAACTGGGGGTGTTTTTTGGGTGTGGACGGTCCGCCCGCAGCCTAGCAACCTCCAGTAACCTCTTGGCAGACCGTCCACAGCCGTCCACAACCATCCACAGCCATCCACAGCCGTCCACAACCGTCCACAGGTGAAAAAGTGCCAGAACACCCCAATATTGACCACCTGGGGGTGATTTTTGGGTGTGGACGGTCTGCCTGAGGCCGTAGAATGCGAAAAAACCGATTTTGGTACTCTATTGGCCTGTGGTGGCCCGTAGAAATGGAGTGTTTGCGATTTTGAGCCATTTTCCTAAGGAAACTGGCCCAGTTGGCTGGAAAATGTGAATTTTTGAATTTAAAATGCAACATCGAGCATTTAGAGAGTGTGGACGGTTGTGGACGGTCGTCCCGGACCGATTTGGGACCACTTTTGGTATAGGGTCGAAAAGACAATGCGATTTTAAAAAAAATAATTTTTTAGACAGCCAGGTCAGCAGGCTATGCCTCCTCTACAACTGGCCTGTAAACAGTCTGTGGGGTGGTGTGAACAGTTTTTTGTGCTTTTTAGGCCTTGTCTCAACGATTTCTAAGGGAAACAGACCCCAAAATGACAAAAAACCGTTCACAGTGAAAAAAATGGCATGTACTAGGGGTGTTACAGTCGCTGCCAGTTGCAGATCGTCATTTTGGGACCACTTTTGGGGTTGGTGGGTCAAAAAAACACAATACGAAATTCGCAGAATTTTTGTTTCAGTAGCCCGGGCAAAGGGTCCCTCCTCTAGTGGATCTAGCAGAGGGACACTTCAGCTATTTTCAGCTGGAAAAAAATGAAGCTTTAATTACCCTGTGCCTTTGTCAGAAAACGAGGTGCCGACCCACACCCAGCCCAGCCCACGTCGAACCTCCAATCGCGCATGTACTAGACTTCATTCTGTACCAAACGGGCAGCATTTCGAGTTCAAACGGGCATGTACTGGACTTCATTCTGTTCCACAACTTCGCAATTCCGAGCGCAAACCTGCATGTCCTTGCCCTTTGCCTCGAGCAAACGGGCAGCATTCAGAGTCCAAACGGGCATGTACTAGACTTCATCCGGCACAACATGGAGTCGAAACGGGCATGTACTAACCCTGTGCCTTCCGCAAACGCGCATGTACTGGCCTTCATTCTGCCACAAACGGACAGCATTCAGAGTTCAAACGAGCATGTACTAGACCTCATCCTGCATCACAACAGCCGCGAACGGGCAGCATCTGGGCTTCAAACCGGCATGTACTGGACTTCGTACTGCATCACGACGGCAAACGAACAGCATTCAGTGCCCAAACGGGCATGTACTAGACTTCATACTGCAAACAACTGCGTCAACCTCGAGTCCAAACGGGCAACGGACAGCACCTAACCGGGGCGGTCATGAAAAAGCGCTGGAACAGTCACAAATCACGCAACAAATCGTTCACACCTGGACAAAGGGCCAGAAATACCCCCCGGGAGGCACATTTTTCCGGTGTGAACGATTATGACAAGGCTCTGAAAAAGTCAGACACATTTCTGGTCTGCTACGCTATTCTGTGCAACGCGACAGGCACCCAGTCGGGGGTGGTCATGAAAATGTCACGGAACAGTCACCAAACGCCAAAACAATCGTTCACACCTGGACAAAGGGCCAGAAATACCCTCCGGGAGCCACATTTTTTCGGTGTGAACGATTATGACAAGGCTCTGAAAAAGTCCCCCCCACCACCCCCCCCCCCCCCCCCCGGGACCTTCCCCCCCCCCCTTTCATAGATGTGTGCAGGTGGCCGTTGTGAATGGTTAGACAGGGGCTGGCCACCCCCTCCCCCGGGCTCTGCACAGCAGGTCTGGGTTAGAAACAACATAACCCCCCCCCCCCCTTCCTCCCCTCTCACAGTTTACTGAGGGAATATGACCCAAGGCCACTGGCAGCAGACACCCCCATCCCCCTCATCACCCCTGACACCCCTCAACCCCAATCCTGTTGCCTTTCCCCTCTCTCTCTCCCCCCATGTTGTGCCCATGCACCTTCCCGGGACACCTTGTATATAACTTTAACACCACACCACACAACACCCCCTTCATCAGGGTAATCTCCCCGCGGCCAACACTCTTCGTCTTGTCCGCTTTCTTTTATTGTTACACTCTCACCACCCCGACACCATGTCTCTCCCACCTCCCTCGCCGGACTGCATCAACCTCGACGGGTACACCCCATCAGCGGTCGGTACGGCGAGGGTGCGGGCGACGTCGCCGGCTGCGACGGCAGGACAGGGGCTTCCCGCCCCTGAGATCATGACCGCCCGCATGCTCGGGGACCAGGCGGCGGCTCTCGTCGACGCCTGCGTGGTGTACTCTTGTGCACCCGTCGACGGGAGCCAGCCGTTTCGGCGGTTCGCTGGTCGCCTGTCGCAGGCGCATGACGAGGAGGGGAACGCTGCGGGGTACGAAGTGCGCTTGTCCGAGGCGTACAATTACGTATCCGACACGGAGCAGCACCGCGGGCCCGACGTCCTGTACAGGATGCCGGCGGACGGGTGGCAGTACTCCCGTCTGGTGGAGATGTCTGTCCACCAGACGGAGTGCGCCACCCGCGCGGTGACGGCGTCGCAGGAAGCGATGCAACGCTCGCTGGAGCAGCAGGCGCAGGAGTTCCGCGAGCGTGCGGAGGAGCAGACGAGGTCCTTCCGGCTGGAGCTGGATGCTCGCCTGCGGCAGCACCAGGACCATGTGCAACGTCAGCAGCAGCAGTGGGCTCACCCGCCACCGTCTCCGCCAGCACCGCCGTCCCCCATGGCCATGTCTGCCGGGATGCCGTACCCCGGGTCGGAGCGACACCCCGCGGACGCAGCCGACGTCCTGGAGTGGGATTCGCTGATCGAGTCCGACGCACCGTATCTGGTGCTACAGCTGGAGACCCGCTGGGTGTCGGGGTCGTCGCACCTCCCTGGAGGCCGCATCCTGGATGAGGCGTTCGCAGCGTTGCGCCTGTGGATTCTTGCCACGGCGTACGTGTCTGGCTGGGGGCGCACTCCCCAGCGGGAGCTGGGGAATCACCTGCTGCGACAGGTGCTGCTGCAGGTCGCGTTCGTGCGCGACAGGGTGCCGCGCGCCGCCATCGAGCGGCACCTTGCGAAGGAGGACCCCACTTCCCACCCGGTGATGCGGGCGGCTGCGGCTGTGGGGCCGGGGGCCGCCGCCCCCCACACACAACAACAACACACGCGCCCCCGCGCCGCTGCTCGGGCCCCCCAGCAGCGCATCGCGGCGAAGGCACCGGCGAGGGCGCCGGGAAACGGCAGGGCCGGGGGCGGGCGCGCGTGACTGCCCACCTTCCGGCTTCAGACCCACCCCCCCCTCACGCTTCTACATCACCCCGCCCCTCGCCGCCCAACACACCCCCCTGCACCCGCCCACAACATCATCAACAACGTCACCAACAAAACAACCAACAACATCAACAACAACAACACCTCAGCAACTTCTCCTCCACCCGCCACTTCCCTTCGACCCCACCCCGCTCAGCCAGGGCCCGCAATGCCCTCAGGCGCATCCGGTGCCGCCAGCGGGAGACCATCGCTCTTCGGGAGGGCGATGATGCGGCACGTGGCCGCTCGGGTCGGGGGCGTGGCGGCGCGTCGCACGGGAGAGGTGGAGGTCGCCCCCGGGGAGGCCGTGGAGCGCCTGCAGGCCGTGGTGGCGGGGATGTGGGCAAGAAGCACTTCGTCGCAGAGGCAGCTCCTGTGGGCAAGGCTGGTGCGATGGGCCAACGAGCACGGCCTCGAGGTCGACGCCGACACCGCCATGCTGTTCGTGCTGGCGACAGGGGTGTCGCCTCAGGGGATGCTGGCCTACGCAAAGGCGCTCTCCGGGACAATGCGGCACCTCGGCTTCGGCCAGCAGCCCCTCCTCAGCCTGGCAAGCGCGCTGCGGGCGGCCGGCGGGGCCATTCCGCAGCGGCAGGCGACGCCGATGCCGAAGGGGGTGCTCGTGGCGTGGGCGTTGCAGCAGCAGCCGCACCTCCAGCTGGCGGCGCTGACGGCGTGGAAGACCGCCAGCCGGTGGGGGGAGGTGTGCTCCCTCTCCTCGGAGCAGTACATCGCAGTGCAGCCCGGGGAGGTGATAATAGACTGGCACACCTCCCCGAAGGGCCGCCGGGCCAACCCGTTCACCCCCTCCAAGTGGACGGTGATATGCGGGGACCTGACCCCCCTCATCGCGGAGCTGGTGACGCGCCTGCGCCCCTTCGAGCGGCTGACGGCGGTTTCGACGGCAGATGTGACGGCGATGTGGCGGGCTACACCGGAGATGGAGGACTACTCGGGCCACAGCGTGAAGCGCGGGGCACTCACCTTCCTCTTCGGGCTCATCGGGTCGGGAGCGGATCTGTCGGAGATGCTGGTGGGCCGCCTCGCGAAGCACCACGGCGAGAGCGGCCTCTCCAGCACCACCATCCGCTACGGGGGGTGCCCCACGGAGATGGCGAGGGCGCTGCGGACGCAGGAGGTGACACGGCATCTGTGATGGCCGACCCTGAGTCCTTTTGCCGCAAGCAGCGGGGGCTGCACTCGATGACGCGGCGTGCGCACCAGTCGAGGCTGCCGGCGACGGAGGAGGAGCGCCGTGCGCCCCTGCATGTGTCTTCTGTGGCGGAGATGGACGTCGAGGCGCTGCGGGCGAGGATGACCGCCACTGTGAGGCGCAGGTTCGACGAGGTGTGGCGGCTGACGTTCCCTGATGCGCCCCCGCCGGGCACTTTTACTCCTTCTCCCTCTGAGGGGCGCTCCCGCCCCTCGCATCTACAACAGAAGCATGCGGAGCTGCTGGTGGAGAACGGAGTGGCTGGGCCTGCGTCGGGCCCGGGCCCCTCCCTGTGCGTGCCCTTCACTGTGATGGAGGAGAAGCCGTCGGGGTTGCGGCAGAGGTTCATCCTCTGGACCAAGCAGGCAAACGACGATCTGGAGGAGTCCTACACGGCACACGTCCCCCTGGGGCACATCTCGGGGTACCTCGACGCGGTGTTTGCGGAGTGTGGGTCGGCGCGGGATTTCAAGTGCGGGTTTTATCAGATCCCCATCCCTGCGCCTGCACGGAGGTTCTTCCGCTTCGCTGACGAGTCGGGGGACTGGTATGAGCTGCTGAGGTTGCCCATGGGCCACTGTTGTGCGCCCGAGCTGATGCACACTTTGGCTGCTGTTGTGGGTGGGCACCGGGACTACGTCCGCCAGGAGTTCTGCACTGCGCCTGAGGTGGGGGTCGACGTCTGGATCGACAACGTGCGTCTGACCGGCCCCCGCACCAGTGTCGAAATGGCGACGCGGCAGATGGACAAGGTGGCTGCGGCGTGCGCTGCGACATGGAAGCCGTCTGACTCGGTGGACACGGCGACGGTCTACGAGTTTCTCGGGGTGGCATTCGACCATGCTGCCCAGACCGTGTCTCCGTCGGACAGGCTGATGGCGAAGCTGGACAGCGTGGACTGGCAGAGGGTGACGGCTGGTGAGCTGGAGTCGCTGGGTGGAAGGTTGCTCCACGCCAGCGCCATTTCGGGAGTGTCCCCGGGGAGGTTCTGGTTTGGGATCAAGTTCCTCCGCCGGGTGACTAATTTTTTGAACCGGGCGGTCCTTCGGCCGCCTGACCCTGTGCGGATCCCCCCATCGGTCTGCCGGGAGTTGCGGCAGTGGTGTGTGTGTGTGGGGGTTGCGCGTGTTCCCCCCCACAGAAGAGTTATTCAGTCCACACCCCCGTCTTTTACTTGCTTTGTTGACGCCTCCCTCAAGGGTTGGGGTGGCGTCTTAATAGATTCCTTTACACAAGAAATGCAGGTCATTGGTGACTCGTGGACCGCAGCCGAGTCCCAGCTGCACATTAACATTCTCGAGGCGATGGCCCTCAACAAAACAGTGCGAGCCCTTCCCCGGTCTGTGTGTGGGGGGGCTGTAGAGATCTGGGTCGACAATACGACCGTGGCAGCTGTTGTGCGCAAGCGGCTGTGTGCCGCCTGCCATCTTATTAACAAGTCCGTCCTGGAGGCGGTAGAATACCTCACAGCCCTCCAGGTTTTGTCTTTTTCCGTTGGATACGTCCACACCTCTGCCAATCCGGCAGATCTCCCTTCCCGTATCCCCCCCTCTTGCATTTCTTCTCCCGAAACCCGGGACCAGGTTTCACTTGCGGTGCGGCGCTTCTTTACTCGCGGTGGGGCAGGCGGAGACCTCGCCTCAACAGCCTGAATTGGCGGTTGTCGCGGGATCTCTTAACCCCTTCGCGTTGCAAGTGAGGAAAAGCTGAACCGGAAGTCCCCCTTCCCCCTTCCCATCAACACCCCCACTACCCATTGCCTTTGCCTTTCTTGTCGTTGCGCACACACACCACCAGGAGAACTATAGCCGAGTCGACGTGTGTGTGCCCCCTGTCTGCGATAGCCCGGCCAAGGTATGATTCTCACAGTTTACTGAGGGAATATGACCCAAGGCCACTGGCAGCAGACACCCCCATCCCCCTCATCACCCCTGACACCCCTCAACCCCAATCCTGTTGCCTTTCCCCTCTCTCTCTCCCCCCATGTTGTGCCCATGCACCTTCCCGGGACACCTTGTATATAACTTTAACACCACACCACACAACACCCCCTTCATCAGGGTAATCTCCCCGCGGCCAACACTCTTCGTCTTGTCCGCTTTCTTTTATTGTCCCACCCTCCATCCCCCGGACCTCGCCTCAACAGCCTGAATTGGCGGTTGTCGCGGGATCTCTTAACCCCTTCGCGTTGCAAGTGAGGAAAAGCTGAACCGGAAGTCCCCCTTCCCCCTTCCCATCAACACCCCCACTACCCATTGCCTTTGCCTTTCTTGTCGTTGCGCACACACACCACCAGGAGAACTATAGCCGAGTCGACGTGTGTGTGCCCCCTGTCTGCGATAGCCCGGCCAAGGTATGATTCCCCCAAACCGTTTTCTCTTCCGGACTGTGGGCCCGCTCCGAACAACAGAACGCGACTTCACTGCCACAGGGAATGTGCGCCTGGGTCGGGTGCCAAAAAATTGTGCCTTGGTGGTGGGGAGGACACCTTTCGGCACAAGTTTAAAAACTTCATATGCATGGCTTTCCCGATCCAGATCCCCTGCGGCAATGGCGCGCTTGGCAGTGTCCGTGTCGTGAACCACCCAATAAAGCGTTTCGCGCGGATAGGCGTGCAGTTGGGCTGGAGTCAACTTCTGCAATGTGGCAACGGTGTCTTTGAGGGGGAAGGCAACCATCCAATGCAGAGTTTGACGGTTAAAAAAAAAGAGGGCTGGGGAAGAAATAGACTGAGGATCATCAACAAAGGTATTTTTTTTACTTACCGGCAGAAGCCGATAGCCATTGTTCCGGAGTCCACTTGTGTGCTGTTCGATGGCCCGTTGCATCGTTGCCAGCGTGAACTTACCGGTCCAGTGAAAGCTCTCTGGATTGACCTCGTGTTGCAAAACCTGCATCTCCCGGAAGGTGAGAAACTGGATGCCACACTCACCCAAAAACCAGTTGAGGGAAGCCCAACCCCCCTCGTGCGTGGACTCCGACGCATGCAACACACCATCCTTCTGCCGCCCACAACCTGGAGAGGCGTGGAGGCCGAGAGGAAAACAATGCTCATTCAGGAGAGCGATCCTAGCCGCCCCAACATCATTTGCCTCAGGATCAGCCTCATCACCCACCTCCACCTCCTCTTCCTCCTCCTCCTCCTCCTCCACAGCATCCACAGCATCCACAGCCTCCTCACCATCCTCACAACCCTTGCCATCCTCACCCTGTCCCTTCTCCTCTTTCAACGCAGCAGGTGCAGTCTTCACTCTCCGGTAGAGCTCCGTGATTGTATCTACCACGGAGGGCGAGATGGTGTCGGGGAAGGTGCGGGCCTTCAAGCCAAGGGTCTCCTCCACGGCCTCGACATGGCCACTCAACTGCTCCGTCCAGTTGCGCAGGAGGAGGGCGGAGAGGTCGCGCTTCGTCTCCCCAGCCTCCACCTTCAGGCCCGCCTTGGCCAACAACGCGAACAGGGTGGGGGCGTCGAGGCGGCCCAGCCGCTCCCTCGGCTGCAGCTGCTGCCCCTTCTCCCGCAGAATGGGGAGGATTCGCCCCCACTGCGTCAGGGCAAAGCGCACACGGACGTCGTGCGACGCAGACGAGACAGCGTCGGACCCCCACGGCTTCAGCCCCGCCTTCCGCAAAAATCTGGACAGCGGTTTCGAACGAACCGGAAGGATGCCAACTGCCTCCTTCACGGACTTCAGCCGCTCCACCCAGACACGGGCATCCGCAGAGCCAGGGCCACACAGCTTCTCAGCAAAGCTGCGTGTCAGCGCCTCCTTCTGCCGCGCCACCTCCTTTCCCTTGCTCATCGCCGTGACAGGGATGGCGTGGAGGGCGCAGAGGCGGACGAGGTCAGGGTGGGCCACCCCGCTGACGGCCTTCAGCGCAGCCGCAGAAGCCCCCGTGGCGGTGTTCGCCGCGGCCTCGGTGTACATCCCGCCACGGGTCTTCTTCCGCGCCCGCTTCGCCTGGCGCAGCAAACGGCCGTACCTGTAAGGCGATGGAAAGGAATGGTTGTACGACGAATCACACTGAAAACAGGAAATGGTGATAATGAAGTAGTCTTCTTCGTGACTTGGAAAAGTCATGAAGAAGAGAGGAAGAGAGAATGACAATGAATGAGATAAAAAAAATCTATCGGTTCTGACTCTGCCAGCATATGTTGTTGCGATGTAAAAAAAAAGAACGAATGGAGGGGAGAAAAAAGGAGGCTGAAGAGCCTGCATACCTTGCGTTGTTGCAGTTGCCATAACCCAACAGGAAGCGGTTCACCTTGCTCTGGGTAATCCCAGACAAGGCAGCAGAAGAGAGGTTGGGGGCCCTCTGCGCCAAGAACGATGCATTCCCAGCCACACACTCTGCGAGGTCTTGTGTGGAGGGTAGCGAAGGGAGGTCTTCGGGTGATGCCGACGCCATTGCAGCTTCATCGTAGCCGATGAACCTTGCCAATGTGCTCGCAAACCCCTGGATGCAGGGAACCCAGACCTCCGCAAATACATCGTGGTGATCCTTCACCACCTCCAACGCCTCAGCCCGCCCCACCTCCTCCTCACCGTGGCGGGGTTGTCCCCAATGCTTCCGCAGGGCAGGGAAGTCGTTGTCGGCGGAGTCGGCGCTCAGGTCGCGGGCGAGGAGGTGCAGCGGCCTCAGCACACCCCATCCCGCCTCGAAGTTGACCTCGAGGCGGCCCGTCTCCTCGTTCAACCGCCTGGGCTTGAGGTCGTTGAGGAACCTCAAGTACAGGCTGCCAATGAAATGGCAGGCTGCACAGTAGGCGGCGACGGTGGGGGTCCCCAGAAGAGTGAGGATCTCTGTCGCAGTCGGGGTGAACCGCTCCTCTCTCACCATCTCCAGGATGGAGGCGGAGAACTTGAGGAGGCGGGAGCACTGCTGAGGACGGGCATGCCACTTCGACCCCCGCTCACGGGCAAACCCCAGGCCCCGGGGGTAGCGCATGTCAAGTGCTTTCCCAAGCTCAGCATCCACGAAAATGACCCCGGCGGTTGACCGGCCGTTTGTCGGGTCGAGGACTGCAAGTACGCTGGCAACGTTGGCTGCCGGGTCGACCCGATGAGACATCATCAAGGCCTTCCCCGCCGTCTGCACTGCGTACTTCAGTGCGCCTCCAACCTTATGGTGCATGCACCGTAGGTGGACGATGGCGCCCCCCGCGTCCCTGGTCGCCTTCGCCTCCGTGCTAGCATGGTCGCTCAGGGTGGCGTTGCTAATACGGAGCTTGTGGGCGGAGACTATGCGGCGGACCGCCTGCAGGTTGGAGGTCTTCCCTGCAGCCTTCCCGTTCTTCAGGGGGAGGGCGGAGGCGCAGGCCCCGCGTACGCGATTCTCGTCTGCAGCGACGTGGGCGGTGACAACGTGCAGCGAGACACTACTCCGGCCCAAGGAGGAGGTGGCATCGTGGGCGAGGGAGAGGGTGGCCTTCTGCCGGTCTTTGCCTAGGCCCCCTCCGCCGGTCTGCGTCCTCGCGACATCCTCCAAGAAGACGGCGAAGGAAGCCGCTCCGCTCGGGATCTCGAATTCGCGGAGCGTCCAGCGAGAGGGGATCGGCATCTCCACCCCATCGCTCAGGAGCTTGATGATGTCGCGCAGCACCCTGCGCGACGACTCCTGACCGATGCCAGCCATCCGCAACTCCAACAGCGCCCGCAGCACCTTCATGGGGTAGGGCTCGGTGCAGGACTTCCGGCCCGTCACCCCACGAAGAACAATGTCCCCCTTGCGCCCGAGAACCTCGTGCGCAGCAGCCAACTCCTCCGTCAGCTGCGCAATGCGGTCCTTCGCCCTCAGCAAGGCCTTCTGCAAAGCCTTGACCTGCAAGACCCGCTCGGGGAGGGTCTTGGAGGGGCGCCCCACGGGGGCCGGCGGAGGCGTGCCCTGTCCGACGAAGTGGAGGCTGCACGGCCGTCCCGGCACTGCATTTCCGATGCAGTACTTCTTCTTCATCCCCCGGGTATCACTACCCTTCTCGTGAGGATGCAGAGCAGAAGACATGCAGTCGGCGTTCTCCTTCACCAGGGAGAAGAGGGCGGTGTCCGACACCTTCGCACCTGCGGGCAAGAGGGAGCGCAGGAGAGTCAGGTACTCGGCGCTGCTGATGCAGCACCACCCCTCACCAGCAGCCACAGCGTCACGCAACGCGTCCATCGCAGTCGCAACGGGGGAGTCGGTGTTGGCGTGGGAGGCGGAGTCAACGGGGCAGGCGGAGTCGGCGAGGTCGGCGAGGTCATCGAGGCTGGCGAGGTCGGCAGGGTCACTGCACACAGAAGAACCAATGTCGACATCGTCGGCGGGACTCGTCGGAGACGTCGGTGGGAGCGCGGCAGGCAGAGGTTTCGGCGGCACGGGAGTCGGTGACGGAGGCGCCTCAGGCTCATCAGGCTCGTCGTTGCCAGCAGCAGCAGGACCCCGCGTGACCGCCGAGATCACGCTCTGCGAGACGGGATCCGCATCCTCGGGGTGGGGGAGGAGCGCCGCCTGATCAGCGAGATCATCGGGCTCACCCAGAGGAGCGATCAGGACATCGTCGGGGAAGCAGCGGCCCGGGGACGAAGCAGTCAACTGCCGGATTGCCTCTTCGGAGGAGAGGGGATTGGGCCGACGGATATCTGCCAAGCAATACATCTTCTGCACGCCGTTTGAGGTCCGGCTCGTTACGGGTTTCGGCCATCCTGCGTTGCGGAGAAGCGCACCCGCGACCTTCCCCGTAGTCTCGTCTGGGATACCCTGCAGCTTGCACGCTTCCGCGAAGGTAACCAAGCCGGACATTATCAGAAGCTGTGGAACGTGCCAGTGCCTGCAGTGGGTTAGTGCTGTGTGAGCAACGTAGGTGCAGCAAAGTTAAAGTTAAGCAGTCTGCTGAGGGGTCCGCACACAACATCTGGGAGGCACGCAGAGTGACCGAGAGTGGAGGGGGCAAGGGGAGACACCGTTCTGTTTCGGTTACAATCGGTTACATGCCAAGAACAATCGGTTACAATCGGTTACATGCCAAGAACGATCGGTTACAATCGGTTACATGACGAGGACAATCGGTTACAATCGGTTACATGCCGAGAACAATCAATGGAAACCTCTGCCTGCCGCGCTCCCACCGACGTCTCCGACGAGTCCCGCCGACGATGTCGACATTGGTTCTTCTGTGTGCAGTGACCCTGCCATGGGCTGCAGGGAATCGGATTCCTGGAATCGAGAATCCGATTCCGGAATCGAAAAACCGAATGGAATCCGATTCCACAAAAAAAGTCAAAAAATAGATTTTCCATTGGGTGACACTTGGTTTTTCATGTTTTTGTACGGGAAAAAGACAATGCCATTTTTCGTGATTTTTCACCTCGGATGAGCCTCGATTTCGCAAAGTCGTCGGATTACCGAGACTTCTTGCTGAGCAGTGAATGGGGTCTGGCGAAATGAGGGCAGGAACATGCTTAGATTGACGATTCAGTGCGAAATAATGGCCATCGTGGATTCCGCGAGCCAAATTAGGTAGTCATTTTTCTGCTTGCGTTTTTTTAGTTGTATTTTTTTCGCGAATCTGGGCCATAAAATGGATTTTTGGTGGGCGACCGAAATCCACCCCATGGGCTGCAGGGAATCGGATTCCTGGAATCGAGAATCCGATTCCGGAATCGAAAAACCGAATGGAATCCGATTCCACAAAAAAAGTCAAAAAATAGATTTTCCATTGGGTGACACTTGGTTTTTCATGTTTTTGTACGGGAAAAAGACAATGCCATTTTTCGTGATTTTTCACCTCGGATGAGCCTCGATTTCGCAAAGTCGTCGGATTACCGAGACTTCTTGCTGAGCAGTGAATGGGGTCTGGCGAAATGAGGGCAGGAACATGCTTAGATTGACGATTCAGTGCGAAATAATGGCCATCGTGGATTCCGCGAGCCAAATTAGGTAGTCATTTTTCTGCTTGCGTTTTTTTAGTTGTATTTTTTTCGCGAATCTGGGCCATAAAATGGATTTTTGGTGGGCGACCGAAATCCACCCCATGGGCTGCAGGGAATCGGATTCCTGGAATCGAGAATCCGATTCCGGAATCGAAAAACCGAATGGAATCCGATTCCACAAAAAAAGTCAAAAAATAGATTTTCCATTGGGTGACACTTGGTTTTTCATGTTTTTGTACGGGAAAAAGACAATGCCATTTTTCGTGATTTTTCACCTCGGATGAGCCTCGATTTCGCAAAGTCGTCGGATTACCGAGACTTCTTGCTGAGCAGTGAATGGGGTCTGGCGAAATGAGGGCAGGAACATGCTTAGATTGACGATTCAGTGCGAAATAATGGCCATCGTGGATTCCGCGAGCCAAATTAGGTAGTCATTTTTCTGCTTGCGTTTTTTTAGTTGTATTTTTTTCGCGAATCTGGGCCATAAAATGGATTTTTGGTGGGCGACCGAAATCCACCCCATGGGCTGCAGGGAATCGGATTCCTGGAATCGAGAATCCGATTCCGGAATCGAAAAACCGAATGGAATCCGATTCCACAAAAAAAGTCAAAAAATAGATTTTCCATTGGGTGACACTTGGTTTTTCATGTTTTTGTACGGGAAAAAGACAATGCCATTTTTCGTGATTTTTCACCTCGGATGAGCCTCGATTTCGCAAAGTCGTCGGATTACCGAGACTTCTTGCTGAGCAGTGAATGGGGTCTGGCGAAATGAGGGCAGGAACATGCTTAGATTGACGATTCAGTGCGAAATAATGGCCATCGTGGATTCCGCGAGCCAAATTAGGTAGTCATTTTTCTGCTTGCGTTTTTTTAGTTGTATTTTTTTCGCGAATCTGGGCCATAAAATGGATTTTTGGTGGGCGACCGAAATCCACCCCATGGGCTGCAGGGAATCGGATTCCTGGAATCGAGAATCCGATTCCGGAATCGAAAAACCGAATGGAATCCGATTCCACAAAAAAAGTCAAAAAATAGATTTTCCATTGGGTGACACTTGGTTTTTCATGTTTTTGTACGGGAAAAAGACAATGCCATTTTTCGTGATTTTTCACCTCGGATGAGCCTCGATTTCGCAAAGTCGTCGGATTACCGAGACTTCGCGAAGAGAGGCGAAGCCGAGTAGGCGCCGCCCCGGCGCCGGGGGTTTGGGGGGCTCTGCCCCCCAACCCCGCCGGAGGCGAAAATTTTTTTGGGCCTTTTTTGTTAAGGTGTACCGAAAATCGACTTTTTCCGGGAGAAGACGTGCAGGGCCGCGCACTTTACGTGCGCGTGCGGGGGGGGGAGCCCGCCGCAGGCGCCGGAAATTTTTGGGCCCTTTTTGTTAAGGTGTACCGAAAATCGACTTTTTCGGGAGAACACGTCCTCGGCCGCGCACTCTACGTGCGCGTGCGGGGCAGGGGGGGGGGGGGGGGGGGGAGGGGGGCAGCCCGCCGCAGGCGCCGGAAATTTTTGGGGTCTAACAAAGAAGGTGTTCCGAAAATCAACTTTTTCTACTGGGGGTCTTCGCTCCGGGTCAATTTGGGTCAACTTGGGTCAATTTGGGTCACCCTGGGGTTTTTCACCTTAGGAAAATGGGGGGCTTCGCTCCGGGTCAATCTGGGTCAGCTTGGGTCAGTGACCCGGAGCGAAGCCCCCCCCCTTAGGTGACCAAAAATAGGTGAAAATTTTTGCCTATTTTCCCTTGTGTCAAACTTGGAGTCTGACCCAAAAATCGGAATCTGTGACCCATGGTTTATATGGGCAAACCTGAAAATTTCCGACTTTTTCCTCAATTTTTCCCACTTCCTGGCCATACCTTTCCCGACCCAAAATCAAACAAATGCAGCGGAAAATGGCCAAAAATAGGCCAAAAAACCCCAAAATTTTTTCCGGGGGGCTTCGCCCCCCGGACCCCCCTTGCGTGGGGGGCTTCGCCCCCCACGCCACACGCACCTCCCGGCCGGTGGCCGGTTCGGTCGTCGTCGGCTGCGGCCAAAGGGCGTGCGGTAGCCGACGCCCTTTTGTGCTCGCCTCCTCCTCCCACACTTCAGCGTGTCGTTTCAGGTGACTCCGTGTTCCTGCTTTGTTCTTCTGTCGACTGGGACGGGCCAGTCCTCGTGGGTTGCCGCCCGGTGTGTCCTCCCCTGGGACCCCCTCCTCCTCCCACCACTTGCATCTGGTTCAACTTCAGTGAGAGCTGAGCGGGAGCCATACTTGCTCTCTTGGACCAATTGTCCGCAGTCCTGCATCATGACGAGTTAGGTATTGCCCAGTCGCAGCCATCCCCCGACCCAGGTGTTCTGCCGTGGGCCAGCTCACCATCTGCAGGTCACCCCGTCACACACCAGTGGGCAGGCCCTGTCAACGAAATCGATGTGACTGCTCTTGCCGCAGGGCAACGGATGTGGGCCTGCATTGCATCCTGTTGCCGCTCAGTTCTGTTCCCACCGGAGCTTCTTCTTGCGCCGCAGATCGAACAGCCTTTCGTGTGGTCGGCGCCGATCTTGTATAGAACGTAGGCAGTAGGCTGCTGTGGGTGACCTGCAGGTTACCCGTCCCTTTCGTGTAGGCAGCGCGAGAGGTGCGATGTTTTTGTGGGAGCACGGCAGCTGCCCCACACTCCATGCTGCTCTCTTGTCTGCTGTTTATGTTGAACAAGGTCTGGCTGCCAGTGATCTCGCTGGGGGTCGGGCAAACCAAAAAAGAGGTCGGGCACAGGGTGGCCGAGCTCGCGAGAAAAAAAGTGCAGCCCAACCCAAGTATGCCTGGGACTTTGGCCTTTTTGGGCCCAAAAAGGGGTCGGGATTCCACTTTTTCTCCAAGGGTTTTTCGGGGGGGAAATGGCGCGCAATCCCCCTCGCGGGCAAGAAAATCCCCCCATCCCCACCACACAACCAGTGTGAGTGTGGTGTGTGGGTATTGGACGCCCTGTGTGATGAGAGATAGTGGCAACACAACAGCAACATGCCAGGCAAGGGGTGCCAAAAATGGGTTTTCGGGGCGTTATTATAACGACCCCTTCCTATGCCCAGTGGCACAAGCTCAAGGATTTGGTTGCTCGACATACGGGGGGTCTGGGGGGCGGTGCCCCCCAGCCGCCGGAGGCCACGGTAGTGAGTATCTGTTCCTTGCGCCGTAGTGGGAGCGCGTGGGAGTTGCGGGCGTACAGATTGTTGGCTGCGTCCTCCTGAGGCTACTGAGAGTGGTCTGGGTCCCATTCGCTGATGTGAACCCAAAGGACTTGGCTACAAGACAGGCACACGCTCCAGCCTAGTGGTACAGGGGGGTCTGGGGGGCGGAGCCCCCCAGCCGCCGGAGGCCACGGTAGTGAACGCCTGGCTCTTGACTGGGGAACAACGCCGGGTTTTGGCTGGAACAACCGAAAAAGGGGCGGGTGTCCGGAGGATTCATCCTCATCCCCCACTAGAATACCACCTGCCCCCGAAAAACTTCACCCAGAAAACCTGTGGGGAAAAAATCCCACCTAAAAAACCCAAGGAGAAAAAAAAATTCCCTCCCTATAAAAACCCAAAGAGAAAAAAAGTGCAATCCTGAATCGGGACTTGGACTCCACATTTAGCTTCATACTTGGCCCAACCCCGCCCCGACTTCCCGTGGTATGATGCAAACAGGATCGAATGCACGGCCACAGAACATTTTCACCCAATTCGAGAGGCACCGGATGTTGCTGCCTTTGGTCGTCCTGCTGGATCAAAAATCAGGAATCCAGCCCCCCAGCCGCCGGAGGCCACGGTAGTGAACATCCTGAAAGTCTTCGAAGGCTAGTCCCCACACCGGTTGGTGCTGTTGCACATTCCAGGCGGGGATGGTCCTTCGCTTGGGGCATGATGAGGTGCGCTTCGATGAACACCATCAAGCCCCCAGCATGCCGTTGGGTTTTCATACGCTGCGGCGCATGAAAACTCGGCCACAAGGCCGAACCCAAAAGCCCCAAAATCTGACCCGGGAGGTAGGGCCGAGGGTAGGGCCATGCCACCCCTGGCGCCCCACCCTCCCAAACAATTACAGAAAAAGGGAGGTGGGGCCGCGGCCCCCTGCCAGCCCTGGCACGGGATCACTGCTGGCGGGTAGTTCAGGCTCGTGGCCCTCCTCGTTCCGATAGCCCCTCGGACATCCAAATGATTCACGTGCAGCAGCCCATGCGCAGAGAACGGTGTGCCGTCTTGTACAGCAACTGTTGGACAACTGTTGAAATCGTTTTTCACCAAAAAAAAAATTACTCTGCGGGCCAAGTCGAAGATTTTTCTGGGGACTTTTGGTGTCCCCAATTTTTCAATTTTCGAAAAATAAGCTCACTTTGCTAAACTGGACCCAACTCCCCACACTCTTTTTTCCCGACTTTTTCACGGGTTTTTTCCGGTTTTTTTTGGTTTTTTTTGGCGGATGGAGCGAAGACCCCCACTAAGTCTGACCAATTTTTGGCACTTTTGGAGCGCCATTCTCAGAAGAAGTCCTCGGCAGGGGTGGGGGTAAACAGCCCGCCGCAGGCGTCGGAAATTTTCAGGCGTGGTTTATTATGTTGTGTTGCCGTTGTGTTGGCCGGAAATATTCAGGGACAATTCAGGGACGGAGAGCCAGCCACCTGGCCCAACCAAAAACAGGATTTTTCAACCAAAAATTCGATATTTTTTCATGGTGTGCGAATGTGTTCAGAGTAACGGAAAATGCCCAAATTTTGATGTATCGAAAGAGTTGGCGAGCAATTCGTCCTTCTGTTCAATTCGACCCAAAACTGCCACCAGCCATTTTCTCAGGGCTTCTGGGTGGGTTCTGACCAGAAAAATCGCTGAAAAATGGCCAGAAACCCCCAAAAACCACCCAGTAATGGTCAGAAATCGGTTTTTGGGCCCATTTTTTACCCAGAAACGCGTTTTTGGGCCTCTGAAAATTTCGATTTTTTGACATTTTTCGCGATTTTCTACAACTACTCGCCCACCCAAAAACCGTTTTTTAGCAGGGAACTGCAACGAATCAACGAATTAAGCTGTTTTAACCCCTTTCGTGCACTTTTTGGTCCCAGAAGGGGGTATATGGGGTGTTGGGGTCCCCCTACGACTTGTCCATTTTTGGACATTTTTGGGTCAGATTCCGGAATCCGATTCTCGATTCCGGAATCGGTGGAATCCGATTCTGGATTCTGGAATCGGATTCCACCGATTCCACGATTCCGGAATCGGTGATTTCGATTCCGGAATCGGATTCCACAATTTTGGAATCGGCGTTTTCGATTCCGGAATCCGATTCCACTCTTTTTCTGGAATCGTGGAATCCGGATTCTGATTCCGAATCCGGATTCCACGATTCCCGGAATCGAAAATTTTTATTTGGAATCCGATTCAATGCAGCCCATGACCCTGCCGACCTCGCCAGCCTCGATGACCTCGCCGACTTCGCCGACTCCGCCTGCCCCGTTGACTCCGCCTCCCACGCCAACACCGACTCCCCCGTTGCGACTGCGATGGACGCGTTGCGTGACGCTGTGGCTGCTGGTGAGGGGTGGTGCTGCATCAGCAGCGCCGAGTACCTGACTCTCCTGCGCTCCCTCTTGCCCGCAGGTGCGAAGGTGTCGGACACCGCCCTCTTCTCCCTGGTGAAGGAGAACGCCGACTGCATGTCTTCTGCTCTGCATCCTCACGAGAAGGGTAGTGATACCCGGGGGATGAAGAAGAAGTACTGCATCGGAAATGCAGTGCCGGGACGGCCGTGCAGCCTCCACTTCGTCGGACAGGGCACGCCTCCGCCGGCCCCCGTGGGGCGCCCCTCCAAGACCCTCCCCGAGCGGGTCTTGCAGGTCAAGGCTTTGCAGAAGGCCTTGCTGAGGGCGAAGGACCGCATTGCGCAGCTGACGGAGGAGTTGGCTGCTGCGCACGAGGTTCTCGGGCGCAAGGGGGACATTGTTCTTCGTGGGGTGACGGGCCGGAAGTCCTGCACCGAGCCCTACCCCATGAAGGTGCTGCGGGCGCTGTTGGAGTTGCGGATGGCTGGCATCGGTCAGGAGTCGTCGCGCAGGGTGCTGCGCGACATCATCAAGCTCCTGAGCGATGGGGTGGAGATGCCGATCCCCTCTCGCTGGACGCTCCGCGAATTCGAGATCCCGAGCGGAGCGGCTTCCTTCGCCGTCTTCTTGGAGGATGTCGCGAGGACGCAGACCGGCGGAGGGGGCCTAGGCAAAGACCGGCAGAAGGCCACCCTCTCCCTCGCCCACGATGCCACCTCCTCCTTGGGCCGGAGTAGTGTCTCGCTGCACGTTGTCACCGCCCACGTCGCTGCAGACGAGAATCGCGTACGCGGGGCCTGCGCCTCCGCCCTCCCCCTGAAGAACGGGAAGGCTGCAGGGAAGACCTCCAACCTGCAGGCGGTCCGCCGCATAGTCTCCGCCCACAAGCTCCGTATTAGCAACGCCACCCTGAGCGACCATGCTAGCACGGAGGCGAAGGCGACCAGGGACGCGGGGGGCGCCATCGTCCACCTACGGTGCATGCACCATAAGGTTGGAGGCGCACTGAAGTACGCAGTGCAGACGGCGGGGAAGGCCTTGATGATGTCTCATCGGGTCGACCCGGCAGCCAACGTTGCCAGCGTACTTGCAGTCCTCGACCCGACAAACGGCCGGTCAACCGCCGGGGTCATTTTCGTGGATGCTGAGCTTGGGAAAGCACTTGACATGCGCTACCCCCGGGGCCTGGGGTTTGCCCGTGAGCGGGGGTCGAAGTGGCATGCCCGTCCTCAGCAGT
The DNA here is from genome assembly GCA_963210315.1 of Rhynchopus euleeides. Classification (NCBI taxonomy): domain Eukaryota; phylum Euglenozoa; class Diplonemea; order Diplonemida; family Diplonemidae; genus Rhynchopus; species Rhynchopus euleeides. Next base: position 478,903 of record OY723320.1, on the reverse strand, counting down.
GCTCCCGCCTCCTCAAGTTCTCCGCCTCCATCCTGGAGATGGTGAGAGAGGAGCGGTTCACCCCGACTGCGACAGAGATCCTCACTCTTCTGGGGACCCCCACCGTCGCCGCCTACTGTGCAGCCTGCCATTTCATTGGCAGCCTGTACTTGAGGTTCCTCAACGACCTCAAGCCCAGGCGGTTGAACGAGGAGACGGGCCGCCTCGAGGTCAACTTCGAGGCGGGATGGGGTGTGCTGAGGCCGCTGCACCTCCTCGCCCGCGACCTGAGCGCCGACTCCGCCGACAACGACTTCCCTGCCCTGCGGAAGCATTGGGGACAACCCCGCCACGGTGAGGAGGAGGTGGGGCGGGCTGAGGCGTTGGAGGTGGTGAAGGATCACCACGATGTATTTGCGGAGGTCTGGGTTCCCTGCATCCAGGGGTTTGCGAGCACATTGGCAAGGTTCATCGGCTACGATGAAGCTGCAATGGCGTCGGCATCACCCGAAGACCTCCCTTCGCTACCCTCCACACAAGACCTCGCAGAGTGTGTGGCTGGGAATGCATCGTTCTTGGCGCAGAGGGCCCCCAACCTCTCTTCTGCTGCCTTGTCTGGGATTACCCAGAGCAAGGTGAACCGCTTCCTGTTGGGTTATGGCAACTGCAACAACGCAAGGTATGCAGGCTCTTCAGCCTCCTTTTTTCTCCCCTCCCTTCGTTCTTTTTTTTTACATCGCAACAACATATGCTGGCAGAGTCAGAACCGATAGATTTTTTTATCTCATTCATTGTCATTCTCTCTTCCTCTCTTCTTCATGACTTTTCCAAGTCACGAAGAAGACTACTTCATTATCACCATTTCCTGTTTTCAGTGTGATTCGTCGTACAACCATTCCTTTCCATCGCCTTACAGGTACGGCCGTTTGCTGCGCCAGGCGAAGCGGGCGCGGAAGAAGACCCGTGGCGGGATGTACACCGAGGCCGCGGCGAACACCGCCACGGGGGCTTCTGCGGCTGCGCTGAAGGCCGTCAGCGGGGTGGCCCACCCTGACCTCGTCCGCCTCTGCGCCCTCCACGCCATCCCTGTCACGGCGATGAGCAAGGGAAAGGAGGTGGCGCGGCAGAAGGAGGCGCTGACACGCAGCTTTGCTGAGAAGCTGTGTGGCCCTGGCTCTGCGGATGCCCGTGTCTGGGTGGAGCGGCTGAAGTCCGTGAAGGAGGCAGTTGGCATCCTTCCGGTTCGTTCGAAACCGCTGTCCAGATTTTTGCGGAAGGCGGGGCTGAAGCCGTGGGGGTCCGACGCTGTCTCGTCTGCGTCGCACGACGTCCGTGTGCGCTTTGCCCTGACGCAGTGGGGGCGAATCCTCCCCATTCTGCGGGAGAAGGGGCAGCAGCTGCAGCCGAGGGAGCGGCTGGGCCGCCTCGACGCCCCCACCCTGTTCGCGTTGTTGGCCAAGGCGGGCCTGAAGGTGGAGGCTGGGGAGACGAAGCGCGACCTCTCCGCCCTCCTCCTGCGCAACTGGACGGAGCAGTTGAGTGGCCATGTCGAGGCCGTGGAGGAGACCCTTGGCTTGAAGGCCCGCACCTTCCCCGACACCATCTCGCCCTCCGTGGTAGATACAATCACGGAGCTCTACCGGAGAGTGAAGACTGCACCTGCTGCGTTGAAAGAGGAGAAGGGACAGGGTGAGGATGGCAAGGGTTGTGAGGATGGTGAGGAGGCTGTGGATGCTGTGGATGCTGTGGAGGAGGAGGAGGAGGAGGAAGAGGAGGTGGAGGTGGGTGATGAGGCTGATCCTGAGGCAAATGATGTTGGGGCGGCTAGGATCGCTCTCCTGAATGAGCATTGTTTTCCTCTCGGCCTCCACGCCTCTCCAGGTTGTGGGCGGCAGAAGGATGGTGTGTTGCATGCGTCGGAGTCCACGCACGAGGGGGGTTGGGCTTCCCTCAACTGGTTTTTGGGTGAGTGTGGCATCCAGTTTCTCACCTTCCGGGAGATGCAGGTTTTGCAACACGAGGTCAATCCAGAGAGCTTTCACTGGACCGGTAAGTTCACGCTGGCAACGATGCAACGGGCCATCGAACAGCACACAAGTGGACTCCGGAACAATGGCTATCGGCTTCTGCCGGTAAGTAAAAAAAATACCTTTGTTGATGATCCTCAGTCTATTTCTTCCCCAGCCCTCTTTTTTTTTAACCGTCAAACTCTGCATTGGATGGTTGCCTTCCCCCTCAAAGACACCGTTGCCACATTGCAGAAGTTGACTCCAGCCCAACTGCACGCCTATCCGCGCGAAACGCTTTATTGGGTGGTTCACGACACGGACACTGCCAAGCGCGCCATTGCCGCAGGGGATCTGGATCGGGAAAGCCATGCATATGAAGTTTTTAAACTTGTGCCGAAAGGTGTCCTCCCCACCACCAAGGCACAATTTTTTGGCACCCGACCCAGGCGCACATTCCCTGTGGCAGTGAAGTCGCGTTCTGTTGTTCGGAGCGGGCCCACAGTCCGGAAGAGAAAACGGTTTGGGGGGACTGAAGTCATTGACCTCTCCCAGGTGCCAGAGACCCCAAGAGACAAGAAGGGGCGCCTTGGACATGGGAGGTATGATACGGCTCAACTGAGTGACGAGTCATACATTCCAGCAACTTCCCAACGCCACCTCATCCCAGAGACCCTGCTGTATTTTTCGAAATACCACCATCTCCCCGTCACAGATACTGTGCAGGAAGGTGACGGCTTTTTTCTTTCCCTCCTCCGTTTCAACCGTTTTTCTGCGTACCAGTCAGTCCGCGCTCTGCGTGAGAGTGCCTTTGGTGACGCAACAAACATGAAACACGACCTGGAGGTGTACCTCATGAAAATACACAAGGATACCCTTGCTTCTGTTTTTGAAGAGAAGGGGGAGAAGAACCTGCCCGTACATGAAAGGCACCAGTCTCTCGTTCACTGGCGCAAGAGTATGTGCAAAGCGGCGGAAGATGAAAAGGTGACCCAACGTGGTGGTTCTTTTGCCCTGCATTTTTTTGTGAATGTGCACCAGATTCGCTTGAGAATTATTACTCAGAACAAGGAAGGTAAACCCAGGGTCAGGGAGTTACGGCCTCGCACATGGTGTGAGAAGGCAAAGAACTGGGAAGCAGGAAGTACGGCTTCTCTCCCTACTATCTTCCTTTACCAGTACCGGCAGGATACCCAAACGAATTTTTACTCCCTCCACCTCCCCACTGAGCGTGACTTTTCCCGTGCTTCAAGTGTTTTTTATAGAATTCAGAACATGGGTCCAAACGTGGAAAACGCACAAGAACAAATGGAGCAAGAGGATATGCGGAGGAAGGCGGTCCCCATGGCACTCCCCTGTCCCGGTCCACGGAGGCCCCACGTACCTGACAAGGGCATCGACAATCCCGCGTCTCGTCATGATACCCTCACGCAACGTCTTCTCTTGTTTTCCCTGAGCACAGTCAATGTGCCTGGTGATGGGAATTGCCTGTTTCATGCTTTTCATGAATGTCTCACAGGCAACCCACGTGGGGGCGCTTCCCTTCGCGAAGAAGCCGTCAATTTTGTGACTGCAATGGCGGCTTCTCTTTCATGCAGAGAGGTGCAACCGGAAGTGGAGGCGGTGAGAATGTGGGGAAATCTCCCGTACCATCCCTGCCAACCCCTTGACGACGGTAGTGAGCCATACGTGCTTACCCGTTTAAGAACGAGAAGGTATGCAGAGGATGACGAAATTTCTGTTCTTTCCACAATGAAGAATGTCTTGATCACAGTCGTCACGAACATGATTTATCCTGGTAATCATGATGACTTTGCTTCAGGATTTAACAGTTATGTCCCCCTTTCTTACAACTTCACCTCCATTGACACCACCCTCCAGGATTTTCCTCCAGACAGACGTGTGACCCTGGCTAACCTGGGTCAGGCTGGGGTTGGGGATCATTTCATGTGGATCAAAGGGACACAGGCCAACTTGGAAGCCACACATCGCAAGGGTTTGCGTTCTGTTTCAACAAGAGCTGGGACCTGACACAGGCCAATCAAGGGGTTGCCCCCCCCCCCCCCCACTCCTGGTGTAGTGGTAGTGACTACAAAAAGGACTAACATTGCAAGAAGGTGCTGGGAGGCTTGCTTTTCCATTCACTCTCGACGATCAAACCCCCCCCCCCCCCACTTCACTTTTCCATTCACTCTCGACAATCAAGCCCCCACTTCTTGACTGCCCCCCCCCCCATGTTACTTTCAACAAACTTTGCCCATCCTTCAATCTTCCATTCGATCAGTTTGGCTTTTTCCAAAGCCTCGTTTTCCTTTTATTTCAATAGTCCACACCTAAACGGCGTACGCCTTGGCAAGCGTTTGAAAGGACAGCCTTGGGATTGCAGCTCACTGGAATCGCTGAAGGAAGCCCCCCGCCCCCCCCCCCCCCCGCCCCCACCCCCACCCACTCTCCCTTTCACAAGTCACGATACATTCCCACACCATACTGTTCCATGTGCACTCCATCCAACAGGACCGCCACACGTGTTAAACCCCATTCCCTGTTCCCAAGGCAGGGCAACCTTTATGGTTGAGTGGTGAGGGGCACAAAGAGACAATAGGTTTTAATGCAGATGCGGACATGTTGGAAAGAGCTCCCCCACCCCCCAACACACCATTCTTGTGCTCCGCTCCCTTCTACTTCTATTTCACTACCCCCCCCCCCCCCAACACACACAGGCACGGGCCAGGACCCGTGCAGGGTTAACCCGCCTAACAATTAGTAAAGAGTGATCACCAGTGACAACACCCGTGCAGGGTTACCCACTTGACAATTAACAAAGAGGGCTCAACACCCGTGCAGGGTTAACCCGCCTAACAATTAGTAAAGAGCGATCAACAGTGACAACACCCGTGCAGGGTTTACCCGCCTAACAGTTAATAAAGAGTGATCAACGGTGACAACACCCGTGCAGGGTTACCTACCTGACAATTAATAAAGGAGGGATCAACACATGATGAGGCACGGGAGGGTGGCAAAAGGCCCCCAGACCCCAGAAATCACCGAAAAATGACATTCTCGATGTGCGGTGGGTCTGGTTTCTAGGTTTTTCGGGAGAAAATTGGCCAAAATAATTTCGGAGACAAAATTTTGTTAGGGATTTCCGTTTGCTATGCCTCCTCTACTCATGGCGCTCGCTTCTCGCTTGGGTTACGACCAGGCAGAGATTCTCAGCATCGGCATGGAGTGGGTGAAGCTGCGGTTGGAATGCACAGATCTCAGGGGGAACCTTCTGAAAGAGTTTGTCGTCGACTTCTTGCTGGAATCCGAGAGTTCGACGTTTGCGATAGTGCTTGAGGCCATGGTGGCACTGTCACCCTCGACTGTGTTTGTGGAGGCTGCTTTTTCAGTTGTAACGCGCATGAGGGGATCGTTCCGGAAGGCACTCTCTGCCGCAAGCATCTCTCAAGAACTGGGCATCACTCTAGAGCTGTCACATGATGACGCGGCGCGCAAGATCATCGTTGAAGAAACAGTCAACACGTTCCTCGCCAACAAGAAGCGCCGCTTCACTGCGCGTTCCCTGACGCCTCTTCCAACTCTGACAACCGTGGAGCTCGTTGACCTCGATGCAGCCATGGGTTCTCTATTTGCTGGCGTGGAGGATTGTGATGAGGAATCGGACGGCAGCTGGGAAGATGACAACGCCGATGCATTGTCGATTGTCAGCCTCGTGGAGGAAGTCCCTGAGGATCCCTTCCTCACTTCGTTGCTTGCAGATGCCGCACCCCCCGTCGTGCCTCCAGCCACCCTGCAACATGTCACCTTCCAGCTCCCCGCTTCATCGACCCCGGGCACCCCATCGACACTCCCCACACCTCAGCCGGAAGAACCGCCGCAGCTGCCTCCCACACAGGCGGCACCGGCAGAGCGCAGGAGGGAGGTTGGGCCGCACCCCGAGGAGCCCCAGGAGAAAAGGGCCCGCGTCCATGTCGACATCGATGTCGACATGGAGGAGGATTGGGGAGAGTGGGCGTACGTTTCGGACGCCGAAACTTCCGAGTGAGCCATCATCGTTCTTAGAAGGGGGGGGGGGGTGGGGGCGGGGGGGTGGTTTTCATCGTAGAAATCATAGAAAAAGTCCCGCCTGACGGGCACGCGCCTGAAACCTGTGGGGGGGTGAGCAAAAAATCCCTTGTAAAAATTCTTAGAAAAAACCTGGTTCCCCGACCCAAAAAACCCGGAAAAAGGGCTGGTTCCCCGCCCAGGCCTGAGGTCCCCCCCACAGATTTTCCAGATTTCTGACAGAATTTCTCAGAATTTTCCAGATTTCTCAGATTTTCCAGAATTCTGAGAAATCTGGAAAAATCTGTCCAGAATCTGGCCAGATTTTTTTTTTTTTTTTTTTTTTTTCGCGTATCCGTCAGGTGGACCACCGGGTGGGGAGAGATCCGGTGTGAGGCACTTGGGTCCGTCCAGGTGGGCAGGGGGAACCTGGGGGCGGGGGGCCTCAAAACCCGTCTACCAGTGCCGCTTCTAATCTCGTCGGTCTTGTCCCAACCACCACCAGCCAGCCCAGAACGCCCTGACGCTGCGACCTCGTCGATTTTTCCGTTTCGCCCATCCGCCCAACTCCGCCAACCCAACCAGCCCTACCCTTTCTCCCAGTCAGGGCGGTACTCACACGAGCGGCAAAGATTTTTTCCAGAATTCTCAGATTTTTCCAGATTTCTCAGAATTTCCAGAATTCTGAAAATTCTGGAAAAATCTGTCCAGAATCTGGACAGATTTTCTCAGATTTTGAAAATTCTGAAAAATCTGAAATCCCCAGAATCTGCCAGAATCTGTGAAATTCTGGCAGAATTCTGTCAAACCATGTCCCTCGAGGGTCCCTTGGGGCCTCCCCGGCAGGGACGTAAATACTCATTGTTGTAGCAGGTGCGTAGCAAACAGAAACGTGTGTCTCCAAAATTATTTTTTTAAAAATCGCATTGTCTTCACCAGCCCATACCCCAGGTGGTCCCAAATGGGTCCGGAACCATCCTCTTCAATCCTCTTCATCAACTAAATGCTCGATCTTTGCTGAGAAATACAAAAAAACCGGTTTTTCACCTGTTTCGGCGTTTTTGTGAGGAAACAATCGCGAATATCATTTTGCACCACCGGCTGCTGCTCCAATAGGCCCGTAGGAACCCTGGGACAGCTGGTAGGCAATCTGGGGGTCTCCCACAGTCCTCTTCACCCCCAAAACACCCCCAGGAGGGTGTTTTGGGGGTGTTTTGGGTGTTTTTCACCTGAAGAGGATACGCCCCAATCCTCTTCACCCGAAAAACTGCCGAAAAACTGCGACCCCATGGGCTGTGGGCGACAGCATGATCCCCGTGGAAAAATGTGTCCCGCGGACGTCCTCTTCACCCAAGGACCCTCAGAAGGGTCAGTTTCAGGGTGTTCCAATCATTTTTGGTGTGAAGAGGATTGGGAAATATCCTCTTCCTGGGAACAGGTGGTGCAGCAATACGAATTGGTAGCGAATAGGTCCGAATAGGTCTGGGACATGCCGAATTGGTAGTGAATAGGTCCGAATAGGTCTGTAACAGGCCGAATTGGTCCGAATTGGTAGCGAATAGGTCCGAATAGGTCTGGGACATGCCGAATTGGTCCGAATTGGTAGTGAATAGGTCCGAATAGGTCTGGGACATGCCGAATTGGTCCGAATTGGTAGCGAATAGGCCCGAATAGGTCTGTAACAGGCCGAATTGGTAGCGAATAGGTCCGAATAGGTCTGGGACATGCCGAATTGGTCCGAATTGGTAGTGAATAGGTCCGAATAGGTCTGCAACATGCCGAATTGGTCCGAATTGGTAGCGAATAGGTCCGAATAGGTCTGTGACATGCCGAATTGGTCCGAATTGGTAGTGAATAGGTCCGAATAGGTCTGCAACATGCCGAATTGGTCCGAATTGGTAGTGAATAGGTCCGAATAGGTCTGCAACAGGCCGAATTGGTCCGAATTGGTAGCGAATAGGTCCGAATAGGTCTGGGACATGCCGAATTGGTCCGAATTGGTAGTGAATAGGTCTGAATAGGTCTGTGAGATGCCGAATTGGTCCGAATTGGTAGCGAATAGGTCCGAATAGGTCTGTGACATGCCGAATTGGTCCGAATTGGTAGTGAATAGGTCCGAATAGGTCTGCAACATGCCGAATTGGTCCGAATTGGTAGTGAATAGGTCCGAATAGGTCTGCAACATGCCGAATTGGTCCGAATTGGTAGCGAATAGGTCCGAATAGGTCTGTGACATGCCGAATTGGTCCGAATTGGTAGTGAATAGGTCCGAATAGGTCTGGGACACGCCGAATTGGTCCGAATTGGTAGTGAATAGGTCCGAATAGGTCTGGGACATGCCGAATTGGTCCGAATTGGTAGTGAATAGGTCCGAATAGGTCTGCAACATGCCGAATTGGTCCGAATTGGTAGCGAATAGGTCCGAATAGGTCTGTGACATGCCGAATTGGTCCGAATTGGTAGTGAATAGGTCCGAATAGGTCTGCAACAGGCCGAATTGGTCCGAATTGGTAGCGAATAGGTCCGAATAGGTCTGGGACATGCCGAATTGGTCCGAATTGGTAGTGAATAGGTCCGAATAGGTCTGTAACAGGCCGAATTGGTCCGAATTGGTAGCGAATAGGTCCGAATAGGTCTGTGACATGCCGAATTGGTCCGAATTGGTAGTGAATAGGTCCGAATAGGTCTGCAACATGCCGAATTGGTCCGAATTGGTAGTGAATAGGTCCGAATAGGTCTGGGACATGCCGAATTGGTCCGAATTGGTAGTGAATAGGTCCGAATAGGTCTGGGACATGCCGAATTGGTAGCGAATAGGTCCGAATAGGTCTGTGACATGCCGAATTGGTCCGAATTGGTAGTGAATAGGTCCGAATAGGTCTGCAACATGCCGAATTGGTCCGAATTGGTAGTGAATAGGTCCGAATAGGTCTGGGACATGCCGAATTGGTAGCGAATAGGTCCGAATAGGTCTGTGACATGCCGAATTGGTCCGAATTGGTAGTGAATAGGTCCGAATAGGTCTGGGACACGCCGAATTGGTCCGAATTGGTAGTGAATAGGTCCGAATAGGTCTGCAACATGCCGAATTGGTCCGAATTGGTAGCGAATAGGTCCGAATAGGTCTGTGACATGCCGAATTGGTCCGAATTGGTAGTGAATAGGTCCGAATAGGTCTGGGACACGCCGAATTGGTCCGAATTGGTAGTGAATAGGTCCGAATAGGTCTGCAACATGCCGAATTGGTCCGAATTGGTAGCGAATAGGTCCGAATAGGTCTGTGACATGCCGAATTGGTCCGAATTGGTAGTGAATAGGTCCGAATAGGTCTGCAACATGCCGAATTGGTCCGAATTGGTAGTGAATAGGTCCGAATAGGTCTGGGACACGCCGAATTGGTCCGAATTGGTAGTGAATAGGTCCGAATAGGTCTGCAACATGCCGAATTGGTCCGAATTGGGAGTGAATAGGTCCGAATAGGTCTGGGACATGCCGAATTGGTCCGAATTGGTAGTGAATAGGTCCGAATAGGTCTGCAACATGCCGAATTGGTCCGAATTGGTAGTGAATAGGTCCGAATAGGTCTGGGACATGCCGAATTGGTCCGAATTGGTAGTGAATAGGTCCGAATAGGTCTGCAACATGCCGAATTGGTCCGAATTGGTAGCGAATAGGTCCGAATAGGTCTGTGACATGCCGAATTGGTCCGAATTGGTAGTGAATAGGTCCGAATAGGTCTGCAACATGCCGAATTGGTCCGAATTGGTAGTGAATAGGTCCGAATAGGTCTGGGACACGCCGAATTGGTCCGAATTGGTAGTGAATAGGTCCGAATAGGTCTGCAACATGCCGAATTGGTCCGAATTGGGAGTGAATAGGTCCGAATAGGTCTGGGACATGCCGAATTGGTCCGAATTGGTAGTGAATAGGTCCGAATAGGTCTGCAACATGCCGAATTGGTCCGAATTGGTAGTGAATAGGTCCGAATAGGTCTGGGACATGCCGAATTGGTCCGAATTGGTAGTGAATAGGTCCGAATAGGTCTGCAACATGCCGAATTGGTCCGAATTGGTAGCGAATAGGTCCGAATAGGTCTGTGACATGCCGAATTGGTCCGAATTGGTAGTGAATAGGTCCGAATAGGTCTGCAACATGCCGAATTGGTCCGAATTGGTAGTGAATAGGTCCGAATAGGTCTGCAACAGGCCGAATTGGTCCGAATTGGTAGCGAATAGGTCCGAATAGGTCTGGGACATGCCGAATTGGTCCGAATTGGTAGTGAATAGGTCTGAATAGGTCTGTGAGATGCCGAATTGGTCCGAATTGGTAGCGAATAGGTCCGAATAGGTCTGTGACATGCCGAATTGGTCCGAATTGGTAGTGAATAGGTCCGAATAGGTCTGCAACATGCCGAATTGGTCCGAATTGGTAGTGAATAGGTCCGAATAGGTCTGGGACATGCCGAATTGGTCCGAATTGGTAGTGAATAGGTCCGAATAGGTCTGCAACATGCCGAATTGGTCCGAATTGGTAGCGAATAGGTCCGAATAGGTCTGTGACATGCCGAATTGGTCCGAATTGGTAGTGAATAGGTCCGAATAGGTCTGCAACAGGCCGAATTGGTCCGAATTGGTAGCGAATAGGTCCGAATAGGTCTGGGACATGCCGAATTGGTCCGAATTGGTAGTGAATAGGTCCGAATAGGTCTGTAACAGGCCGAATTGGTCCGAATTGGTAGCGAATAGGTCCGAATAGGTCTGGGACATGCCGAATTGGTCCGAATTGGTAGTGAATAGGTCTGAATAGGTCTGTGAGATGCCGAATTGGTCCGAATTGGTAGCGAATAGGTCCGAATAGGTCTGTGACATGCCGAATTGGTCCGAATTGGTAGTGAATAGGTCCGAATAGGTCTGCAACATGCCGAATTGGTCCGAATTGGTAGTGAATAGGTCCGAATAGGTCTGGGACATGCCGAATTGGTCCGAATTGGTAGTGAATAGGTCCGAATAGGTCTGCAACATGCCGAATTGGTCCGAATTGGTAGCGAATAGGTCCGAATAGGTCTGTGACATGCCGAATTGGTCCGAATTGGTAGTGAATAGGTCCGAATAGGTCTGCAACAGGCCGAATTGGTCCGAATTGGTAGCCAATAGGTCCGAATAGGTCTGTGACATGCCGAATTAGTCCGAATTGGTAGTGAATAGGTCTGAATAGGTCTGGGACATGCCGAATTGGTCCGAATTGGTAGCGAATAGGTCCGAATAGGTCTGTGACATGCCGAATTGGTCCGAATTGGTAGTGAATAGGTCTGAATAGGTCTGGGACATGCCGAATTGGTCCGAATTGGTAGTGAATAGGTCTGAATAGGTCTGTGAGATGCCGAATTGGTAGCGAATAGGTCCGAATAGGTCTGGGACATGCCGAATTGGTCCGAATTGGTAGTGAATAGGTCTGAATAGGTCTGGGATAGAGGGCGGACCGTCAGCCCAGGGTGGATGCGCCAAAAAATGGGTCCTGGGCACGACCTTAAACTACCTAAGACCTAGGGAAGTCGTAAAACTCAACCCCACACCCCGAGGGCTCCCCCAGGCTGGTCCGCCTGGGCAACGGGGTCCCAGTGCATAGCACGGAGCACTGGGACAAAAGAGGGTCCGCCTTTTTCCGTCAACTCTGACATGGGGAGGGACAGCTGGAGCCACTGGCGGGGTGCTGTGTTGACTTCAGGGGGCTCCCAATGTGCTTCGGCACACCGGGTTCTTGGCCTGCGGCGGCATGGTAGTCGGTCAGAGAGGCCAGCGCTTGGTCGGGGACTACTCAGAGAGGGCGTGTGCGGACTTCAGGGGGCTCCCAACGTGCATCTGCACACCGGGTTCTTGGCCTGCGGACGTAGATTGCCTAAAGGTTTAGAAACCGGCCGAGCCCGTGGGGGTGACGAACGTACTGCCGGCCCGGGATTGTCAAGGTTCTTTCCCCAGATGGCTCACCAGTACCACCAAACCACACGGAGAGCAAAACCGCCGGGGAGGGGGTGGGGGAAGGTGGGAAGGGCGGCATGCCGAACTACAGCAAGGATGGCCAACAATGCGATCACTGCAAACAAGGCATGGGACACAAGAGGGAAAAAAAAAAAAAAGGTCCTGGGTAAGACGTTAAACTGCCTGGGGGGGCCGTCCCCGGACCATGACGGGTGCCTGCACCAGGAGTCTAGCACGGCCGTGGTCCAGGGCATGACCGAAAACTGCTTGGGTACCGAGGCTCCCCAGACCAGGAAGGGTGGAGACACCTGGAGTCTAAATAGTCACACCACGTCAGGCCAGACCTTCGCATTGCACTCCGCGAAGACTGCCACACAGCCGCGGGGCAGGTGTGCAGCCTGTGGAAAACCTCGTACAGAAAAGGGTCGGCGACCGCCCGCCCCCAGTCTGAGAGGCATCAGCCGAATCTCGGTGGAGGCGGGCACAAAACAAAAGGGAGAGTCGTCACTGTGCATATCAGCACGGTCCCGCCCTCTGTGCCAGACCAACACACCACCAAAGGAAAAGAGGAAGAGGCGACGTAAGGCAATGCCTCCGTGCGGCCAGGAGAACACGAAATAGCGACCCCCTCAACGGGGAATGCTACGAGCACGGCCAAAAATCGTTCGTTCAAAATCCATTGTGCTCAAAAGTGCCTGTAGACCCCAAAATCGGCCCCAGATAGGTCATATGGGGGTCTGTGACCCTGTCGGACCCTGTCGGGGTGCCGTTTTTTCAAGTGTTAACGTTTTTTTGTCATTTTAGGGCTGTTTCCCCTAGGGTTTTGCTGAAGACAAGGCCAAATAGTCAGTAAAAAACGTTAACACTTCACCAGAAGTGGTTACCAGGCCAGTTAGACCCCCAAAACATGTTTTTATGGGAGATGTGCTATGTAACAAAACGTTAACACCCAAAGAAACGTCGCCCAGGGGGTATTTCTGACCTTCCTTTGGGTGTTAACGTTTTGTTACGCGGTTCTGTGACTGTTCAGCTGCATTCTCATGGTTGTCGATTGCAGGGGGATCCGCTGGCGCCGCAAAGTCGCTCGCCGGAGAGCTGGGCTGCCGCGAAGCGGCGCCCCGCGACCGGCAGAGCGACTTTGCGGTGATAGCGGATTCCTCTGTAAGTCGGCAGTATGGCTCTCATTAGAGGGCGGACCGTCAGCCCAGGAAGTCGCTCGCCGGAGAGCGGGGCTGCCGCGAAGCGGCGCCCCGCGACCGGCAGAGCGACTTCGCGGCGACAGCGGATCCCCCTGCAATCGACAACGGTGGCGGCGCGGGCGGCGAAGCCGCCCGCGCCGCTCGCGAAGCCGCCCGTGACGGGTGTGCGTTTGACGATGCGGGCGGCTTCGCCGCCCCCTCTGCCCCCGGCTCCGCGACCCACGGCGGCTTGCTTTCTCTTCAGTCTCGACGATCAAACCCCCCTGCGACCCGCGGCGCGTTCCCGCGTGCTCGTCGGACACGAATCATCACGTCGCATGTTCGGATGCTTCTTCATTGCTTGATTTTGAAGGGTGGCTGCTCGGTGGTCGATGCAGCTTGCAATCAACAATGTCGCCAAGCTGGACGAGAAGGCTAGTAGACTGAGCACGGAGGTGCGTCTCGCTACCTCTAGGGAGGCCCACCTCAAGGAGGAGGTGGCGAGGTACAAGTTCTCGGAGGAGCAGGCGTGCAGGAAGGCGGAGGAGGAGCGCTTGAGCAGCAGCGACCGTATCCGGGAGCTGGTCGACTATCGGGACAGGCTCCGCGAAGAGAACACTGTCCTCCGCAAACGGCTGCGCGAGGCCAGGGTGAACCAGAACCAGCCACAGTTCAACATTCTGGCTCCGGGCAGGGCCAGCCAGCCACCTGCTTCTTGAGTCGTTCGTACATATGGGGTGGATGGGTGGTTGGGAGGGTGAAAATATTATCTGGTCATGTCTGGTTATGTCAAAGTTTGAAGCTGAAGGGGAGGTTGGGGGAAGGGGGCAGGAAGGTGGGGTGGGCGCGCGTTGCAGCTCGTCGTGCCCGTGTGGTACTGATGAGGCATGCGGTCAGACCACAGAATCTGTGGTCGTCCGTACCAAAAAAAACATAGGAAGGAAGGGCGGTTGGGGGTGAGCTGGAATAATTCAAAATGAAGGAGGTCGAAAGCAAACTGGGAACGAGGAAAAGGGCTGAACCCGCAAGGACGTACTTCCCCCCGCCCCCCCCCCCCCCTTCTCCGACTCGATATCCTTCTTGCTTGTGCCTCTGCAGCCGGACACCCACACACCCGACAGGAGGACTGGCAGTTGGTGGCCGGGGGGGCGGATGTGCTGTGTCGCTGCTGAGAAGTGACACCCACTTTTTCTTCAAAAATTGCATTGTCTCCAAGTATTTTTTGTTGCTTTTTGATCCCTACCAATTTTGCTGAACGGTCCCTCCTCTATCTGGGACATGCCGAATTGGTCCGAATTGGTAGTGAATAGGTCTGAATAGGTCTGTGAGATGCCGAATTGGTCCGAATTGGTAGCGAATAGGTCCGAATAGGTCTGTGACATGCCGAATTGGTCCGAATTGGTAGTGAATAGGCCCGAATAGGTCTGTAACAGGCCGAATTGGTCCGAATTGGTAGCGAATAGGTCCGAATAGGTCTGGGACATGCCGAATTGGTCCGAATTGGTAGTGAATAGGTCTGAATAGGTCTGTGACATGCCGAATTGGTTCGAATTGGTAGCGAATGGGGGTCTTCGCTGGTCGACAAACTTCGACAAACTTCGTCAGTTTTCAGCTAATTCAACAGGAAATGCACCAAAATGCACTGACGATCACCCTGTAGCGAAGACCCCCAATAGGTCCGAATTGGTTGCGAATAGGTCCGAATAGGTCTGTAACAGGCCGAATTGGTCCGAATTGGTGGTGAATAGGTCCGAATAGGTCTGTAGAATAGGCTGATCGGTGACGATCGGTTACATGCCAAGGCTGATCGGGTTACAATCGGTTACATGCAAAGCCCAAAGTTAGAGGGCGGACCGTCAGGCTGGGGTCGATGCAACAAAAATTCTATTGTCCTCAGAAGGGCCACTAGACCCCAAAATCGGTCCCATATGGGTCCTGGGGGGGTCTGAGACCCTGTCGCACCCTGTCGTACCCTTGCCAAATGCGTTTAAACACGTTTTTTCGTGTTTTGGGACGACAACGTCGGGGCGCGGGCGGCTTCGCCGCCCGCGCCCCCCCGCGCCCCCCTGGCCGTGTACGACCCCCTGCATCCGCCGCCCTCGCCCAGTAGCATACCTTCCTGCCGGGCCGTCGGACATGCCTGTTTCGTTTCCAGCTTCTGTATGTCAGCATATGGTACATGATCACGTGTCTCGAGGTGGACTTGGTTTGCTGCACGTGTCTGTTCGCAGCAACAGCTGCTGCACTACGACGTGGTGACGCCAGCTGGTCCCCGTTTTGCCCCTCGCCGGCAGGCTAGCCTTGAGGATTCTGGGCTGGGAGCGTTGTGTCTCGGTTAGGTTCCCTGCTGAGAAGTGACTACCACTTTTTCTTCGAAAATCGCATTGTCTCCAAGTATTTTTTGTTGCTTTTTGATCCCTACCAATTTTGCTGAACGGTCCCTCCTCTACCCAAAGTTGTCTCTGATCCCGATTGTTTTTGCTAGTGACCACACACCACGTCTCTGCCGTCTCTGTCAACATGTATTTTGCCACACCCCTGCCCGTCAACCAAGCCATTCACTGCCTAGTCTCGTGATTGCGGGTCGGGGTGATGGCCATTGTGCCCTTGTGAACCCCTGTGTGCCCTGTTTGGGACCCCATGTGGGGTGATAGAGAGGTGGTGAAGTGCCCCCTGGACCCCCAGACCCCGAGAAACACCGAAAAATGGCAGTCTCGATGTGTGGTGGGGTCCGATTCCCCGTTTTTTCGGCCGAAATCGGACCAAATAATTTCGGAGACACAATTTTCTTAGGGATCTCTGTTAGCTACGCACCTGCTAATTGTTGCTTTTTGATGCCTACCAATTTTGCTGAACGGTCCCTCCTCCAGTGAGAGGAGTCCTGTACTGATAGGAGTGCTGTACTGAGGCTCTTTAACCCTTTCCCGACTAACCACGCATATATGCGTGGTTAATGCAAAAAAATTGGGGTTGGGAGGTAAGTTCCTTAGAATGTCACCTTTTTGAAGATTTCTTTTTATGGTGAAAAGGGCCGGTGAAAAATATTCCACGAACATGGGTGTTTGGACATGTTGGTTTACAGAATTCATGTTCCCACCGGAGGGGAAACCACGAAAATCCGAGAATTCTGGTTTTTGGCCATTTTTTGGAAAAACGATAAAAAAATGTCAGGACCAAGTAACATGTTGCGAACTTGAACTTTTTGATCGATTTTTTTTCCTGGAATTGTTCTGGGCTGAATCTGTCCGAAAATCGCCGCTTCGCACGGATTCGTGAGGCTGAAAGTGGCCCGGTGGGGGTGACGACACCCAGACCCCATGACCAGGAATGCTAATTAACCAGGGACTTGGCTTTCGCGTTTGTCAAGGGAGGGAAATATTTTTGTTCAACAACTCTGGCAGTCTCGAACATGGCACGAACAGCGCATTTCACGACAACAAATTTTTTGAAAAAAGACGTTGTTCCGTCCCACTGGACGGCAGAGGTCAAGTTGGCCCCCCCCACCCACACCGACCACCCACCTATATACACGGTTTGCCCCCCGGCAGGATCCCGGGAAACCCCGGCCGGGCCCGGAAATTCCGGGCCCGGGACCGGGATTTTGAAATCCCGGCCGGGATCCCGGGGAAATCCCGGCCGGGTCCGGCCGGGGTCCGGCCGGGAATCCCGGGGGTTCTCAGTCTCAGGTCGCTTGGACCGAGGTCATCTCAGACCTATGGCTTTCAGTCCCCAGTTTCAGATTCAGACCTGCTGATCCAGAACCGCACCCTCTCCTTCCACACCAATTGTATCCACTGCTCATGGGTCCGAGTGACGACGATAGCAATGACGATGGCTCCATAGCAAAGATGGCTACCACTGTCAAAGCTCATCTGGAACAGAAACTGTCCCAGATGGAAGTCTCCTGTATAAATACAGGGTTCGGGGTTACCACGAGTGTAACGCAGATACGTGCAGGTGTGTCAAGAGAGTGTGCAGCTCACAGCAGTTCCGCATCCTCCTGGTTGCTGAACTCCACAGTCCTAGGACGACGAAGAGGACGACGAGGGTCGACGTAGGCTTATCTTACGCTACGGCAGGGGTGGACTCAGCCACCCCGGGGGCAGGTTGAACAGGTTGTGTGGTTCCACTGATCAACATGTAGGTCGGCCTGTCTGATAAGACTCAGCCACCCTGCGGGTCAAGTGATTACAAAAGGGTGCCTATTTGACCAAAAGGCAAAATTTCCTCCCGCCATGCTCCCGTACCACAGAGGCTGTTGTGTTTTGCCTCTGTGTATGCGTACGTTTTGCGATGACGGGGTGTGGAACCTGGCGTAGACCGAGCTACAACCAGGAACCAACGGCCCAACTCGGCGCCGTGGGTCAATTTTTGTGAAAAGGCCTTGACCAGAGGCATCCCCCTAACACTAAATTTGCTCTGTTTCACCTGAACCGACCAACCAGGCACCGTGAGGAGGCATCAGAGCCCCTCGTGGACAGCCGCAGCACCCTTCCTTTACTAACGTCAGGTTCACCACTAGCACGAAGCATCACTGTTTTACGTCAGGTATGGCAAATGCCCACCCAAGGAAGTCGAGGAGTTTGAGCCGTTGGAAGTTACCAGAGGGACAAGCAAGAGGGATCTGCAAGCAGTGATGTCTGTTGTACCCTTGGACCACATTAAACTCAAACTGAACCCTCAGTCGTCCTTGATCGCCCGACAAGGTTCCTTTCAGCTTTCTAACAGATGGGTACTGCAACTGTCCAACTATCTACAGACTCACATCCCAGAAGGTGCAGTCCAGGTTCCACAGAGCAAATTAAATGTTAGCATTTCTGCACAACTACCGGTACGCAAATCGCAGCGGCGGTGGAAGTGACTGACTCGAAAACGGCGAGGTATCAGTCTTGACGCTGGAAAATTCCGTTCGGAAATACCAAACACATCCACAGAAAGTGGAAGGAATGGGCGCCAAGATGATGCGAACGATTTTTGGGGGGGGGAGGGGGTGGACTGCTCTGTATCGTGATACCCGCGAGGGCAACCAAATGCAGAACAGGGAGGCACAGGCGCACACACGAAGGCAGCACACAAGTGGCAAGTGGCAGGGGCTGGGGTCTGGGGCTGGGGCGCCGCGCGATTCGCTTCTCCTGACTTTCTGATCCGGCAAACTACAAACACAAAAGCAGTACATGCACTGCAACAACAACCTCCGAAGGGAGCCACAATACCCTCGTGACTCCAAAGCAGCTGATGGCATCGGAGGGCAATCAGCATCATACGACGTCTCACAGCTGCAGAACAAGACGTCAGACACAGACAGCAAGGAATACGATATACACACACACGGACGCACACACTGTGCCGGACAAATCACTCCTCATCGTCACTCTCAGCGTCATTCACACGGAGTGACGGGAATGTCCGCCGGAAGCCACACTCCTTGCCGTACGCACCTCGCACATCTTGATTGATGGCCAAGAGCGAGAGCTTTGCGTGGGAGTCGCGGGACATAGCACTCCGGCACACGGGGATGGCTTGCATCATGACAGAGAGTGCGCTGTCAGGTGCTGTGCAGGAAGGGGGCAAGGTGAGGAGAAACAACACACGCTCAGCAAGAGGCTTGAGCGTCTCGTTGGTAAGCTGGCGTTTCCAGAATACCCTCTCTGAGCCGACCTCGTGCTCCGACACTGCCGAAGTGTACGCCTGGTACATGGGCGCGGTGACGTCGAAGCCGATGTGCTTGCCGAGGTCTTCGCGTGGCAGCAGGTCATCCAGCATCTCCAGGGTCTCGTACCCCTCCGGAGTCAGCTGGCGCACAGAGAGGTAGAACCCCCGGCCCGTTTCCGAGGATTCGCGCCACCGGCTCTGCAGACCGTTGTAGAAGGTCTTGGACACGCGGGCTGCGAGTCCATCCCCCGTGCTCGCCCTCTGGAGGATGTCGATCAGCTCCTCCACCTCCGCGTAGATCGTCGCCGATCCAACCGTCCCGGGTGCCTGCGCGTTGCTGTACCGCGACAAAGCGGCTCTTACCGGCGCCGCGGCACGGACGAACTCCGTCAGCATGTCCTGAAGCGCCTCAGAACCGACGGTCTTCAGCAGCACAGCAAGCTTCTCGAACGTGGGGGGAGTGTAGGCATTGCCAATCCCGGTAGCCATGTACGAGTACAGCATGGCGACACGCTCTTCAAAGTGCTCCGCGCAGGTGTGGATCGGTCGGCTGCTGGTGTGGATCGGTCGGCTGCTGGTGTGGATGCGTCACGGTTTGGCGTTGAGGCGTCGACTGGGGTCGTTGCATTGCGACCGTGGCCCTTCGTACCCACGTGGCTCGTGAGGTCGTGCCTGTCGACGCCGGGTGCAAACGCCCACTTGCACGGAGCACACACGGGCACCTCCTGCTCGTCGCAGCATCTCGCCGTGGCCTTCGCGAACCTGTACCCGTCGGTCGTGGCCTCCGCTTTCGTCTTGACTGAAAGCCACTTGAACTCGGAGAAGCGGGTCGACAAAGACTGGGCAGGCTGCAGCTTCGGGGGGGTCAGGTCAGCTTGGCTGCTGAGGCTCTCGGCGAGGGCGGCCTTTGCCGGGCGGCGCAACTTCCCCGTCGGCGTGCGCAAGGCCACTGCGCTGGCGGCGAGCTCCTTCTTCTTCCGTCCGAGAGCAATCAGGCGGGCGATCTTCGGCATGAGGGGGGCTTTCTCATTCTCTGTGAGGACCCCTTCAGCGACGGCCAAATCGATCAGCGGCTGCCTCTTCCGCTTCACCTCCTTCAGCACCGCCTCAATGGCGTCGTCGATGTCGTCGTCGTCGTCGTCGTCGTCGTCGTCGTTGTCAGTGGTGGGGTCCGGTTCCGGGGCCGCTACCTCCGCCTTGCCTCGGCGAGGTTGCTTGCGGCTCTTGCCGCCGTCGCCATCGCTGTCGCCGTCATCCGCATCATCCCTCGCCCTCTTCCCTCCTTTCTGCCCTGGTGCTGCATCACCAACGAGCAGGAAGGAAAAAAAAATGAGGAGTAACAAAAGAGTACGGTGCATGTTTGCTGTTGTGGAAGGTTTCTCTGCCGGGTGTGTGTATGCGGCGCAGTTACGTGGGGGGGGGGGCGGGGCGGGGTTGTGGGGTCCAAGTCACGTGCGGTATATGTGAGGTGAAATAGTCGGGTCCAGCAAAAACTAATGACATCGGGTGGATCGCAAAGGGGAAGGGGGCAACGGCAGCGTGCAATGTGCAATGTGCAAAACTCTCAAGTCATCTTACCACCCACCTACACCTGACCCCGGGGGGGTCCCGGGATGACCCCGGGATACCCCGGGGTCATCCCGGGATTTCCCGGCCGGGATCCCGGGATTCCCGGCCGGGAAATCCCGGGAATCCCGGGAATCCCGGAATTTCCCGGAACCCGGCCGGGCCCGCCCGGGATCCCGCCCGGGGGGCAAACCGTGTATATAGGCCCCTATATAGCCTGCATATACGTACCCTGGAAAACCCTCGAAAATCTTTGGTTTTTGCGATCAGCAGTAACATGCTTTGAACTCCGCCATTTGGCGATTGTTTGGCCACCGAGAGTAGGGTTTTGACAACTGTGCTCGAGAAAGCAACAGTAGGCCCTGAGTGGGTTCCAGATACCCAATGTATTTGGGTTGCCAAGGCCACACGCGATTTTTCAGGATTTCAGGGTGTTTTCACGGTGTGCACTTTGTCACTGCCGGGAAAATGGAAAAAGTAATTTTCCGGGGACTTTGTTTGGTTGTCTTGAATATAATTGCGACAACCGATTTCACCATCAAAAGAAATCTTGAAAAACACCAAAATCCGTCCAACTTACTCACGATCGCGGTGTGAAACCCGAAATCTCGAAAATTAATTAACCCCCCCGTGGTCGGAAAAGGGTTAATGGCCGGGCTCCGGCTACTGTCCTGAGAGGGGTCCTGTACTGAGAAAGTCCTCCTGTACTGGTAGAAGAGTTAGCAACGTGGAGCGAGGGGGCGGGGAAATCTTTAATGACCGTTCCTAAAATTAATTTCCGTCACACTTTTTTTGTGAGGGATGGCTGGAGATCCGCCTCCTCTAAACTTGTGTGCCCTGTTTGGGACCATGTGGGGTGAGGGAGAGGTTGTCAAGTGCCCACGTGGACCCCCAGACCCCGGAAATCACCGAAAAATGACATTCTGGATGTGCGGTGGGTCTGGTTTGTTGTTTTTTCGTGAGATTTTGGCCGAAATAATTTCGGAGACAAAATTTTGTTAGGGATTTCCGTTTGCTATGCCTCCTCTAGTCAAAAATGCCCCTGGTTGTTCTGGGGCACTTTTGACCAGCAGCAGATTGTTCCGACCCGCTGTCGGTCACCAAGGCCTCCTCTACTAGTTTGGAGGCATCTGTGCGTTTGCTTCTGAGTTGCGAGGAGGGCAAATGACTGCCGCAGTGCTCTCTCTGCAGACTGCTCCACACCCCTTCCCCTCCCCTCCCTCACGAAGCCCCCTCTCCACCTTTGCAATGCACACCTGAGACTTGGGCTTCGCTCTGTCAGACAATCCGTGTTGATCCCACTTTGCCACTCTCTTTGTCCCCATTCCCACCACCGCACACTGCACACCCCCACATTCTCCAGAGAACCTGAACTGGTCGCCAAAGTCATGGAAGTGTCTGTCCGTCATCGCGAGACCGGGCACAGCTGTGTCGTCGGTGTTCCGGAAGGCGGGACCGTGGTCGGGCTGAAGGCGGATGCGCTCAACGAGATGTTCCCGGGTTCTATCAACCCAGTCAATGAGGCTGAAAACGTCGCAGCACACATCGAAGGGTGTGAGGAGGAGCTGGACGACGCACAGCGCGTTGCCGACACGGGTCTGGAGGACGGGGGTGCTGTCAAGCTCGTCCCACGCTGGCCCAACGTCAAGGCTCCCGCAGTCTACTCATCGACACATGGCGGCAAGATACGCCGCATCACACTGTCGAGGTGTGGGACGCTGTGTGCTGTGTGTTCCTGCAACGAACACATCACTGTGTTTGACACCACCACCGCTGCTGTGGTGGCGGACTTAACACACGGCAACACTCATGTTATTTGCACAGCGTTCTCTGTCTGTGGGACGTGGTTGGCAACGTGCTCTCTTGACGGCACCATCTGCGTGTGGCTGACCTCAACTTGGGAGGAGGTGTGCATGCTGCGCCACAACGACACCGTCGCGTTCAGTGCAGCGTGGACACACTGCGGACGTCTGGTGTCCGGAGACAAATCAGGCAAAGTGCGTGTGTGGGACTTGAAGGGCACACCGAGCGCCACAGTGCTGGAGGGTCACAGCAAGGCTGTTTACAGCATTCCTGTGTCGCGCACGAGGATCTTCACCGGGTCACATGACAAGACCATCCGTGTGTGGGACATCAGCACCCTCACACACACACACACCCTGGATGCGCGCACTGATGCGGTGACCGACGTCGCCCTGACTCAGGACGAGCAGCACCTGGTGTCGTGCTCTTTCGACGGGTCACTCAAGGTGTGGTGCACAACCTCCCTCAGCTGCCTGCGTACTGTGCAACTGGACAACTATCCCTCCTCACTTGCTGTGTCACAGCCAGGTGATGTTGTTGCAGTGGAATGCTGCATCACCAGACTGTACCGCCTCAGCACAGGAGACTGTCTGGGGAAGGTGGACTCAAAGGGTCGTAGTGTTGCCCTCAGCCTCTGCGGGAGGTGGCTCTTCACACTAACCAACGAAACTTCAGTCTCTGTGTGTGCTGTGTCTTCCGTTTCACCCTGAGTGCAGTGTCAGACCCTGTTTCCCTGCCTTCTGTTGCCGTGTTGTTCGTGTGGGGACTTCGCCCAGGACCCACGTAGTGAGTAGGCCCCATAGGGTCCCAACCCTGGAGAAACCCAGCCACAGACTGTTGGTACCTCTCCAGACCACCCGTAGCTCTCTCTCTTTCTCACCCCACCACCCCTGAAGTCTATTTGTTCCGTTCTGTCGATGCCTGTTGCTGAGACACCCGCATAGCTGTTTGAAGCTTGGGCGTAACGGGGATGAGGGATGCAGCAAGGGTGTCTTCGTTGCGGGGATTGCGCGCTCACAGCAGACAAGAGACAGGCCTGTCGCTAACTTATCGAGGTTGGGGAGCAGCAGTCTGGCACTGCAGGGTCGATGTACCCCCCTGCCCCCGCCCCTCCCATCGCCCCGTTCGGCGAAGCTTCGTTTTCTGTTCTGGTCTGCTTTCGTAATTGGGGAACGCAGCTTACTGCCGCTTCACAGCGCCATGTGAATGAGGTGACAAGATGTGGGGATCAGTTGAGCATGCATACCCACAGCACGTTCGTCCCCTCGGGAATGATCGATGCGTGGGTGAGCAGGGTTTCACTGTCCCTGTCCGCAGTTGCCCGTCAGCCCCAGCTTCACCTCCCCGCTCACTCTCACTTGCGGCACACCGAGGAGGACCCACCCTGTTGCATGTCCCGCAGTCAGGGAAATCACAGTCGGGGATGTCATCTACCTTCTTGGCATCCGCTGGCACCACAGGTGTGGGTACAACCTCCCAGTTCTCGGCGCCGATGACAGTGTCGCTGCCGACAGGGATTGTGTTGTGGAGAGGTGTGAGAGTTGCGGTGAAACGCACACCTCGATCTGGGACAGAGCGGCGCCTCCGTGGCTCCTGCCGACTGTTTGCGGGACCACCCGTCGGCTGGCATCACCTCCGTGCTGATCCAGCGAACCTGCAGCTGCGTGCCGCTCTGGTCGGGTGCATCAGTCACCTCGCGCAGCATGCTGTTGAAAACCCCGATTTTGGCAGAGTCGGAGGTGTTCCGGGGGTGGTGGGGCCCCAAAACGGGAGCAAAAATGCACCAATATTTTTGCTGCTCTCTAGGACAAACAAACCGCGCATATTTTTTCCCAGAAAACAGTTTGTGAGAAACGGCTGGAAAAATCACAGCTTGCCATCCTCTACACTACCCCCCGCAAGAGACGTCCCTCCCCCACGCCCGGATGCGGGAGGGAACGTGTGTCCCAGTGGCATACCATTCTTCCTCCACACAAGTCTCTTTCTGCTTGCTTTGACTGGGGTGAGAACGTTTCGCCTCTTCTGTTTCGCAGGTGTGTGTCACCTCGCTTCCAAGAGGTCACTCGCCCCCTCCCTCCAACCAACTTCCCAAGCCTGTGATTGCCCGTTTTTGTGATGGTGTGTCGGGAACCCTCCTATTTTGGCGTTCTACCCCTTGTGTGCCCTGTTTGGGACCATGTGGGGTGAGGGAGAGGTTGTGAAGTGCCCAAGTCGACCCCCAAACCCTGGAAATCACCGAAAAATGACATTCTCGATGTGCGGTGGGTCTGGTTTGCCGTTTTTTTTAGGGAGAATTTGACCGAAATAATTTCGGACACAAAAATTTGTGAGGGATTTTCGTTTGCTATGCCTCCTCTAGTTACAATCGGTTACGTGCAAAGCTGGCATGTCCCCGGAGTTGGCCCACTTTTCGCCAAACAATGTTATTTCTGTGCCCCGTACCCTACCATGCCACCAACAACCCCCAAACCCCAGCAATCGGTTACATGCAAAGCCCACCCCTGTCTCTGATCCCGATTGTTTTTGCTCGTGACCACACACCGCGTCTCTGCCGTCTCTGTCAACATGTATTTTGCCACACCCCTGCTCGTCAACCAAGCCATTCACTGCCTATTCTCGTGGTTGCGGGTCGGGGGTGATGACCATTCTGCCCCTGTGAACCCTGTGTGCCCTGTTTGGGACCCCATGTGGGGTGACAGAGAGGTGGTGAAGTGCCCCCCTGGACCCCCAGACCCCGAGAAACACCGAAAAATGGCAGTCTCGATGTGTGGTGGGGTCCGGTTTCCCGTTTTTTTCGGCCGAAATCGGACCAAATAATTTCGGAGACACAATTTTATTAGGGATCTCTGTTAGCTACGCACCTGCTACCCGGGAATCGAGGACCCATGCCCTGCGCCAAAATGCCTGCTCCACCCTCCCGAGCCACACCGCCATCACCTCAGAGACAGTTCCTCGCCCCGCCCCCCCCCCTCCTTATCCATGCAGTGAACACCCTTCCATCCGCTCCCAGGCTTTGGAACCTGCTGAGATCAGATCGCAGCCGCTGCGCCTTTCGTGCTGTCCCGTGGGGTGGTGTGGTGGGGGCGTGCGGTGCTGGCGGTGTCAGCGGCGGGGGGTGGGGCGGCAGCAGTGGTGCCGTTGGCCGTGCCGGGGCAGCAGGTGAAACGGCTGCTGGCACCTTGGGCCTCCACCCATCGCTCCCTGCCTAAGCGGGTGCAATGCAGAGCTATCAGACGTTTCCGCCGACACACACACACGCCCATTCGCACGGGCACTCACACAGCTCTGGGTCCCCGTGGGAAGAAGAGCACATTTCTGTCAGCGGTCGTGTTGCCGATATTCTCACCGGGTTGATGGATGGATCTGTATGTAAACCACTCTTCCCATCCCCCACCCACCCCCCCCCCTCTCCCATCGCTTGTGATTCACCCGGCTGCATTGTTCGTGGTGTTTCGCCAGAACAGGACTTCATGCCAGTTTTAATGAGGGCATCGTCTGAGAGGGTTGATGAGAATGCCGCCTTTTTCGCATTTTAACCGTGCTCACGGAAGGCGTTCAGAACTAAAAAGGTTGCAGTGGGAGCAATGTTTTGTTCACCTACACTCCACGCCCCAACGTGCAGGTGACCAGAAGGTTGCACAAACAAAACAAAAGAAACCCGGCAATCCTTTTTTTTATGTGTTCTCGCGATCGACGAATACCCGCTGGTTCTTCTCTCCTGATTTGCAGACACATAGTTTTGCATAAGCCACCCCCACCCATTCCCTACCCCCCTGATCTCTGCAGGTCTTTGCATACTGCGTCGTGATCGGCCTCAGCTTCTTCACAGACTTCCACCGGAAAGACCTCGTCCTGCTTGGCTGTGTCAGCGTGCTGGCCCATGCGACAGCAAGCTTCGGCTCGAACTGGAACAACGTGACACTGCAGGTATGTCCTCGAAAGTTGATGGCCCCCCACCCCCCCCCCCCCCTAGGGGGGGTCAAATGGGGGTGACAAACACGATTTTTCAAAAAACCGGCGCAGAGGCCCCAAAGCCCCCGTAAACCCTCCAAACCCCCCCAGATCGGTCCGGAAACCCATCGAACCCCACTTTTCCACCATTCCGGGCACCTCAGGTGCCCGAATTGGGGTACCTAAATTTTGTGCCACCGTTTGGTACCGGACAGTGCCACTGTGTGGGAGGTTGGAAAAGAAAATGCCCCAACACACCACATCTGAGGGTTGCAATGCATGTTGCTTGCCAACCACGTCATCCGGTGGGTGTCAGGCGCTATGTAGGTGGCATGAGCCAGGTCTTCGATGTGTTCTGGCTTGTATATGTACCTCCCTGCCTGCGGCACAGGCACTGCCTTTGTCCCCCACACCAGCCACAGAGAGCGTATTGTACTCGGTCCACGGTTGCTGATTCATTGTGATGCGTTGTATCCTCGAGTGAACGTCACACACTAGTGGCACCACCACCCGCCATCCGAGAGCTGTATTGACTTTGCGCCCTTCCGTTGCATTCACCTCGCCACGCATATTGCACCGTTCAGTACCAGTGCTCTTGGGCCAGGCAAAGTAGACCGCAGCAACTACCAATTCTGGCACAATGGGTACCACGACAGCGCACTTCGTGTGTTCCCAGAATGTACAGCTCGTGTTGCAACAGTCGTTGTCAACACATCCCGGTTGTGGAGCACTGCTGCACAGGAATCACACGACCATCTGGACTTGTTCCGTACCTACAGGCAGCCTCCCGGTGCATGGTGGCAGGGAGGTACATATACAAGCCAGAACACATCGAAGACCTGGCTAATGCCACCTACATAGCGCCTGACACCCACCGGATGACGTGGTTGGCAAGCAACATGCATTGCAACCCTCAGATGTGGTGTGTTGGGGCATTTTCTTTTCCAACCTCCCACACAGTGGCACTGTACGGTACCAAACGGTGGCACAAAATTTAGGTACCCCAATTCGGGCACCTGAGGTGCCCGGAATGGTGGAAAAGTGGGGTTCGATGGGTTTCCGGACCGATCTGGGGGGGTTTGGAGGGTTTACGGGGGCTTTGGGGCCTCTGCGCCGGTTTTTTGAAAAATCGTGTTTGTCCACGTAAAAAGGTGGCATTTGACCCCCCCTACCCCCCCCCCCCCGTCCTCCCCTCTCCTCTGAAGTTCATCATCTGTTTTAAAAAAGCGCTGTATTCAAGGCGCCGTCAACGTGTTCCCACACCCCCCCCTCTCCCCCCTCCCCCAACACACATTTGCGAGAAGGGTGTTGGCTGCGAGGCGCGCTTTTGCCCTTCTACTCTCCCGACAAACCCCCCTCCCCTCACACCCCCCCCCCCCCCTCTCTCTCTCTCTCTCGGCGGTGACAATCAAATCCCCTCCCCCTCCCCCCCACCCCCACCCCGCTCCAACACAGAACGAGCGGGATGACATCGAGGTGCGGATGGAGCAGCTTCACTTGAAGCACCACCCCGACGAGGAGGATACGCACATCGCGTTGCTGCTGCGCGACCGGCTTGGGTTGAGCGACAGCACCATTGCGCTGATTATTCAGGATGCTAAAAGCTGCCCTGGCGGCAGCTTGCGCCTGCATTCGAAGATTGAGCTGGGTTTGAACCCAGACGCGCCCAAATCCAGCCCATTCTGGTCAGGCTTCGACCGCTTCTTCTCGCTGATCGTTGGCGGGCTCCTGATCCTGGCCCCCTGGTTTTCCTACGTCTTCGCCAACCCGGCGAACTCGTTTTTCGCATCTTCCATACTGACGTTCCTCCTCCTGGTTGTGGTCGGGTCCTTCAACTCGACCCTGTCGGTTCACCACCCGAAGAAGGCGCGCATTATCGCCCTCCACTTCGTCCCGACGGTGCTGGGGTTCATTGCGGCAGCGCTGCTTGCCTATGCCCTGTCTCTTGTCGCAGCCCTCCCAGCACACCACTCACTGCGTTCCTAGGGCACCGAGTGGGTGAGTGAATGGATGAATTAAGGTTGCATGCCTGTGCAGGCAGGGTGTATTGCGGTATCTTAGACAAGGGGTGTGTGTGTGTGTGTGTGTGTGTGTGTGTGTGTGTGGCAGATCTGCCGTTTCGCCACAGCGCCTCACCTTAGTGCAGGGGGGGTGGGTGGGTGTGCATGACTTGCCGATGATCCGGCACTGCGTTCCAGACTGGCAGCCATTACCCCCATTTATTGCCCCCTTCCACTCCCCCCCCCCCCCCTACCCACCCATGGCTGCAGCAGGGCAGGTCAAGGGTGGCGCGTTAGATCCCGGGCGCACAGCCCCGCGTAACGAGTGAAGGAGCGGAGCAGTCAACTCTATGTGATTCTTATTTCGGCTTCGGCTTCACGATCCCCACCTGTTATTGTGGAGCTGGGTATTTCATAAGCAACAGCTCCGCAAATATATAAAAAAACTAGCTCGGAGTTGACGGGTGGTCGCTCAAACTTCGTGAGCAACTCCCCGTTGGGCACATCGCCTTGGTTAGCCCACTTGTCGGGTAACTAGTTATCTCGTCGACTGGTGCGCTGTGTGGGTGGGGTGGGGCGGGGCGGGGCGGGGGTGGGGGTGGGGGATGGGTGTGCAGGTGGGTGCACTGAGGCCGGGCACCGCTCCCCAGCTGAGCCAGTGTGTCGCGAGGAGACTGCCCGCGCTCTGCATAGTCGTGCATCCTTCACTGCAGAAGATGGAAAGGGGCAAGGGGTTTCTCCACTTGTGTGTGTGTATGTGCTGTTCAGCATTTTAGAGAGAGAGTGTGTGCAGGCTCTGCACACAGCAGCAATTATCGCGTTTCCTTCTATCCCGGTGCCTTGGGATCTTGGAGCTATGTAGGTCTCCCAGTCCTCCCCGCCATGTTGCCCCCCCCCCCCCCCCCCCTAGGCCCCCAGATGTCCTTGAGAAAAACTGTAATTTTTTTGAAATATCCAGATCTGGAGGTCAACAGTGCCAACCCACCCCCAAACCCACTCCGGATATGAATTTCCGGAGGTTTTTACCCACTTTTGGGCCCACCAACCCTCATTTTTGGCCATTTTTTGGCATTTTTTTCGCATTTCTGGGGTGAGTCCTGTGCAAGGTGGTTGCAGGGTCATTTTTGGGTTAAAATGTGCATTTTAACGCACTTCTACTGGTCCTAGAGGCCCTGGATGGTATACAATGTGCCCCAGGGGTGCCTAGGGTACATTTTTCACCCGAAAACCACCCAACATGGGGTCTAGTCGCCCAAATTTTTTCGCAAAATTTTTTCGCAAATCATTTTTTCGTAAAATGGGGACATTTACCCAGGGTATAAGATAGACTTTTTTTCTGGCGCCGTTTTCCGGTTTTTCTGGTTTTGAAAATTTTTCGCGCGCGCCTTCGGCGCGCGACCCGCGCAAACCCTCCCAGAGTCTGAGAGGGCCCGGTGCCTGCGCGCGTCCTGTCGTACTGAGGCTGCTTGGTGGCAGGCGCAGCAGCTGCTTCGAAAGTTTGGACTCTCGGCCAAAAAACCGGTCTGGTGCAATTTTTTTACGCAGGGGGGGTCTGGGGGGCGGAGCCCCCCAGCCGCCGGAGGCCACGGTAGGGAACATCTGTTCCCTACAGTCTGGATTCGCTTGTAAGTAGGAAGGCTTCGCTGTATCGCAGCCCGGCCAGCAGGAGATCACTGGTCCTTGAGGGTTCAACCTTCAGGGTGGAGGAGGACGGGGGAGCGACCACTCGTGATAGGTGTGCGTTGTGGGTGGAGTGGGTGCACGACAGAATGGCCAAAGGGTCCACGAGATCTCTGCACACATTCCGTTGTCGAGGAGATGGGCACCTAGCTGTGACGACAGGCAACAAACAAATCTCATCTGTTAGTTGCCCCCAATAGGCTTGGCGACCTTCAAGACTGCTTGAAAGTCGTTCGTGTTCTCGTCTCAGCCCTCCAGACAAGCAGATCTGTCTCGAGTTGGTGGGCTGTCGCCATGTATTCGATGGCACCGAGTGACGCTGCACAGAGGCAGACGACACGGTGAACTCCAGCGGAGGTTACCCTACCTCCGCTGGAGTACACCGTGTGTCTCCCATGAGTCTCAACTAGCGGGAGTCTTAGCGTAAATTAGCTGGAAAATAGACTCCCGTATCCAGTACAGACTGCAGTCTTAGACTCCCTCTTAGACATGGTGGCTGGAGTCCACCATGTGTGCACCTTCAAAACAGAAGAGACCTGCATGACGAGGGCATCACCACCCACCGGGCCACCCGCTAGGTCCATTTTTTCTTCTCCGCTTCTCTGCCTTCTTTGGACTATTTGAGCTCTGTGCGGATCACGATGGGGTCACTTTCTATTTTTTTATGGCGTTTTTTCTGACTGTTTTACTGTCCCAAAGTCACAAAAAAAACCGCCAAAAATGAGACCGACCTTTTTTTTTTCCAGAAAACCGGGAACCGGGAAACCCTGGTTTTGAAAACCGGAAAACCAGACCTATCTTATCCCCTGATTTACCCCACATGGGCGAAACCCCCATTTTTCACAATTTTTTCAAAATATCGGACCGAATTTGGGCAGTTCGGTGGAGAAAACCTGTTCCGACAGGCCCATACACCCCTTTTAGGGCATTCCCAGTGGTTTCTGGGTGGTTATAGGGTTATAGGGTGTCTACAACATGGCTGCAGGATGTGTGCAGGGTCCTCCAACATCGTTGCAGGGTCCTTTTTTTGGGTAAAAAAACGCATTTTCACACACTTCTACTGGTCCTAGAGGCCCTGGATGGTATACAATGTACCCCAGGGATGCCTAGGGTACGTTTTTCACCCGAAAACCACCCGAAATGGGGTCTAGTCGCCCCGATTTTGTCATTTTTTCAGAAAAATTAGGACTTTTACCACACACGGGCAAATTCCCCGTTCTTCACAGTTTTTTCAAATTCTCGGACCGAATTTGGGCAACTCGGTGTAGAAAACCTGTTCCGACAGGCCCATACACCCCTTATAGGGCAGGCTCAGTGGTTTCTGGGTGGTTATTGGGTTATAGTGTGCCTGCAACATGGTTGCAGGATGTGTGCAGGGTGTGTGCAGGGTGGTTGCAGGGTCCTTTTTTTGGGTAAAAAACACATTTTCACGTGATTCTACTGGTCCTAGAGGCCCTGGAGGGTATACAATGTACCCCAGGGATGTCTAGGGTACGTTTTTCACCCGAAAACCACCTAAAATGGGGTCTAGTTGCCCCGATTTTGTCATTTTTTCATGAAAATCGGGATTTTGCCCATAATGGGCGAAACCCCCTTTTTTCACCGATTTTTCAAAAATTCGGGCCGAAAATGGGCGACTAAGTGTGAAAAACCGGTTTCATTGGGTCCCCAGACATATTTTTGAGGCGGGTACACCCATTTTAGGTGCCAATAACCTTTGTTTGGGGTCGGAAAAATTTTTATTACAAAATTTTCAAGTACATCTGGTCCCCTACCCCCCCCCCCCCCCCCCCCGCAACAGCTCTTTGCCCTGCACAACATATCGCCACAGCACAGCGTCATAAAGCAGCCACAAAACAGAACAAGTCTTTGAAACTGG
This sequence comes from Rhynchopus euleeides, assembly GCA_963210315.1. Classification (NCBI taxonomy): domain Eukaryota; phylum Euglenozoa; class Diplonemea; order Diplonemida; family Diplonemidae; genus Rhynchopus; species Rhynchopus euleeides. Next base: position 447,187 of record OY723320.1, on the reverse strand, counting down.
CACGGCGCCGTGTCCCCCTGAGGCACGCGCAGCGTGCGCTTTTTTTCTCACATGTTTCCCGCTTGGCGCACCATACCACACCGCACATTGCAGAGCCCCATCTTGCTGCGTGCCAGATGGGGAGCACACGACACGCAGACTCTGGAGGGTCCGCCGACGGCTCAGCAAGTGGAGGCGCGTTGGTCACCGAGCTCCGCCTGGTGTGCCTGAGGACACGCGAGGAGGAGCACCAGCAGCACCGCTCCCTTGAGCCGAAGGTTGGCGGGGTCAAGATCCTCAGCGATGGGGCCGACATCACCAGCACGGGCACCGTGACCGCCCCACCGCCGCACGGCGAGCCTCTGGACATCGCCTGCCCACACCACACCACCGCGTCTGCTTCTGTGTTGGGCGGGCTCGCCTTTGCCGAGCCGACCTGGATCGACGCATATGTGATAGTCACCTCGAGCTTCACAGAAGCCGCTGACCCTGCCTCCTGGGTCCTCGAGGGGCGTGCCGTGCAGCCATCCTACTACACAACCCAGTCGGAGTGGACCGCACTACACTACGCACCGGGCGACATCGCCTCCACCTCCTCCCCCGGGCCCACGCCTGACAGCGGCAGCACCTCTGACCCTGCACTGCCCGACACCTCCTCTCAGCTTCCAACGGCTGTCCTCCCGAAGGGGCGTCTGCTGCCAAGCGAGGCGTTCCGAGTGGATATCTCCAAAGGGCCAGCCTGGCGCGAAGCGCTAACAAAGGCTGCCCTGCAGCAGCAGCAGCAGCGTGCGGACCTTGCCGACCCCAGCTCCTTCTGCAGCGACGATGCCCTGGGGGGCACCGTGGCGCCCGAGGCTGATCCCTTGAGGTCTTCCTGCTCCAGCGCTGGCCCGAGCCAGGCATCTGCTGGGGAGGTGCAGCGCCTCCAGCGGCACCTCTACCTTCCGAACGGTGTGGGGGATGTCGCTGCGCATAAGGCGTTTCTCCACGTCCTGTCGCAGTCGGGGGTGGAGTCTGGCCGATCCGACGTCGTCTTCCACAAGGAGAACGTCACACACTGGGGCGCGAAGGGGGCGCTGCTCGTCGTGCGGCACGCCCCGCAGGACTGGGAGGCGCTCTGCGCAGATGCCTCCCGGCACCAAGGGGAGACTACCACGCAGGCAGGCGACAAAGCACCCCCGTCGCCTCGGGAGAGCCGGACCGAGGGGGTGCGGCGGGGGTCTGCTGCGCAGGAGGCGCAGGAGCAGGCAGGCAGCGAAGGGGTGCCACAGTCCTTCCTGGTGGTGATGTGGGTGCCCTACTGCCTCCTGCTGACGCTGAATGGGGGCCTTTTGAGCAAGGATGCCATGAAGACCCTCGATAATGTCGACGTCCCCTTCTGCGATGATGACCACAACGCGACGGCGTCCGAGCTGGTGGAGAAGTACCCCCAGGTCTGGAAGTACGCCGCGATGCTGCCCGAGAGGCATCTCGTCGGCTACCAGAAGAAGGAGCCGAAGTTTGGGGGGAACAAGTCGGTGGCGGTCACCTCGGCTGCCCAGGCGTGCAACCAGAACCTGTGGAACCCGCACAGGCCCTTCCTCTTCAAAGGGAAGGGGGCGACGCAGTTCTGCGAGGCTCTGGACAAGGCGCTGCAGGGGAGGCCACCGATGCCGTCACCCGGGTCGCTGAGCCTCGACGCGACCCTCGCCGACATCACGCGGGAGCAGCAGCAGCAGCACATGCTCCACCCCGGCGGCGGCGGCAGCGCGACCAACTCACCTCTCCCCTCTGCACTCAAACAGAGGTCGACCAGGTCGCTCCCCGCGGGCCCGCTGTCCGACTCCTTCTCCGCCGCAACCCCGACGGGGAGCTCTGCAAGCCCCACCATGGGTTTCGGCAACGGGTCATTCGGCAACCGCCTCGGCGGTGGCGGCGGCGGCGGCGGCGGTGTCGGCAAACTCTCCTTCCTCAGCAAGATCTCGCGCTCCTTCAACGGCACCGCCGGCAGCGACGCAGCCTCCTCAGGGGCTGCGCCGACGGACAGCCCGAGGTCTCCAACGTGGTCCCCCCGTGGGTCGCGCTGGGGCATCGGGCGCAAAAGCGGCAGCTCGGCGCAGAAGGGAGGGGCGGCTGCGGCGAAGGCTGTGGCGGGGGGGCCTGCGCCTCAGCAGCAGTACCGGCATTCTTTCGACCATTCCAAGCTGTCGGGGATCAACATCAAATTCCTCCAGACGGAGGCAGACGAGTATTTTGAGGAGCTCCGTGCGGATCAGCACCGCCTCAACGGTGTGGAGGCGCGCGAGGCATTCGAGCTGCGCGACATCCCCGAGGGTGCCGACGCAGAGGACCGCCTCTCCGAGACACACGACGGAACGGAGGCTGCGGGGTCTCCATCCAACGCAAGCTTCGTCAGCACCATGGCCTTCCACGTCATGAAGCCCGTCGGGCGTGACGAGTGGGATGCCGCCCTCACCACCACCGACTCCGGCGACTCCGCCCTGACCCAAGAGGGCTGGGAGGCAATCAAGGTGCGCTGCTATGAAGGCGGCATACAGTGCCCCGCGGTGCGGAAGGAGGTCTGGTCCTATCTGCTGGGGCTCTACGAGGTGGGGGATGACGGGGCAGCCCGGGAGGAGCGTTTCCAGAAGATGTCAACGGAGTATGACGGGTATAAGAGCCAGTGGAAGATGATGACGAAGGCGCAGGAGAAGAACAGCTCCTCCTTCAGAGAGGATTCGCAGCGTGTAGAGAAGGATGTGCTCCGGACGGACAGGTCCATCCCGATGTACGCCCAGGATGACGGGGAGGGGCTGAATGCGCTGCGGAATGTGCTTATCACCTATGCCACGAAGTATAACCCAGACCTGGGGTACTGCCAAGGCATGTCCGACGTGGTGTCCACGCTGTATTATGTGCTGCAGTGTGAGGTGCTGGCGTTCTGGGCCCTGACCCACGTGCTGGAGGAGCGGAATCTCAAAATCTACTTCCAGAAGACCCAGTCGGGGATTGCGGAGAAGCTGCGGTTCATCGGCTCGCTGCTGCACGGGGTTGACCCCTCGCTGTGCCAGTACCTCGAGGGGATCGACGCGGGGAACTTCAACTTCTGCTTCCGGTGGATCATCGTGCTGTTCAAACGCGAGTTTGCCTTCAGCGACGTGATGTACCTCTGGGACGCCATATGGGCATGCCCCTTCGGTGACGACTTCCATCTCCTCCTGTCGACCTATCTCCTCAGGTATGCTTGGGATGTGTGGCAGCCCTCTGTGTGGGGAGGGAGAGGGGGGCACTCGCTGTGTAATCTGTTGTGTGCTATTGTGTGCCCCTCTGCGTTTGAAGCTCCCACCCCCCCCACTGCCCCTTTCCTACGGCTTTTCCATTCACTCTCGACGATCAACCCCCCCCCCCCCACTGCATATACCATCCACTCTAAACACCATCTACTCCACAGCCGGCTATCCTCCGTGATCCAGATGTCAGGGCTTGTGTTCGATGAGATCTTGAAGTTGATCAACGACCTGTCGCACAACATCCCTCTCGAGTACACGCTTCTGCGGACCCGTGAGCTCTACGATTCCCTCAAAGGTATGTTGTGAGGGCCACGCCGAAGGCGAGAGGCAGTTTGGAGTGGGGGGGGGGGGGGGCAGAACCCTGGGTCAGTGAGGGGTGGAGGGTGGGGTGGGGTGGGGGGGGAATCACTCCCGATTCAGCCCCGCGAAGCGTGCTCCACACACACGGTGGGGTTCACCGTGCCCACACCTTTCCTGCCAGCAGAGCCCTCCACTTCATCCCACCTCCCACCCACAGAAGGGCAGAGCGGGACGTGGCCAACGTTGGAGGAGCTCGTCAATGCGACGTCACCGGCAGGTTCCCCTTGAATGGAAGAGGGGGCTGTGTTCAGTATCCCATCGGTTGGGGTCTTGTCAGCCAGGTGTTTCGAGCATTGAAGTATTTTCCCTTTTTTTTGGCGTGAGGCGTCTCTAACGATTCTACCGCGTGAGGCCTTCTGCCGGAAATCAGCAGCCTATCAGTGGATATCCCCCGTGGCGAAAAAAATTTTTTTCTCCCAAAAAAAAATATTTCTGGAAATCAGCTTGGCGAAAAAAAATATTTTTGCCACGGGATTTTTGGCTGGGGGGAAAAAAAGTCCGAGTTTCCCTGGAGGTCAGATTTCTTTTCAACTATTTCTCAAAGCCCCGAACGCACAGCAGGCCAAGCTGGTCGATACATCGACAGCGAAATTTGTGTCCTCTTTTGGAGTTCACGACTGTGTCAAAGGCAGGCACAGGAGGACGCTCTGGTTGCGCAGTGGACGACGTTGAAGACTATGCTTTGCCAGTTCCGTCAAGAAGTTGCTAACAGTCACGTACACTTTGGTTGTTTATGGTTTACACTTCCCCGCAAGACTTGCTCGATGATGTCCTCAAGTATGCGAGGATATTTGGAGTCCGGCCTCTCAGTTTCCGCTGCGGGCTTCATTTGATGACATTCAGGTCATCCAGACGGACAAAATAATGCAGAGGAAGACCTCGTTCGGGCAGTTTGGCAACGGCAAGTACGGGCGGAGGTTCCAGAAGGGCGGGGCAGGGCATGACTGACCGAGCGGGTTGAGGTTTCGGCGCCCGAAGGACGCCGAAAAAAATTGAGGGGTAAAAAAAAATTCTGGCAAAATCGAGGGTCGAGAAAATTTTTTCGCCACCGGAAAAACCAGATTTTGGTGTCAGGATACAGCCTGCAGCCTATCGCAAAAAAAAATATAGCAATGTTCAAGGCAACCGTCCCGATCCCAAGGGGTGTGTGCAGTAAGTTGTCCAATGGGTGGTGTTGGTGGCGAACAGCAAACCTCACAACCAACCCCACCCAAGGCCAAGGCCTGCCGAAGGTGGTGCTGTGTGAGTGTCATCTGCCCCCCTCCCGAAGGGAGCACAAGAACAATCACCCTTTCGCTCGTTCTCCCCCCCCCCCCCCCTCTGCCGCAAATTCCCAACGTAAAATCAGATGGTGGTGGTGGTGGGCGATTTCGATCGGGATCTGCGATTAGATTTGCCCCCCCCCCCCCGGCCCGTCTCGGCTCGTGTGTCAACGCGATATATTCTTTATTCTCTTGACTACAGGGGGAGAGAGAGATGAAGAGAGGTGGGACGGGAGCGGGAGGTGGAGGTGGAGGTGGAGGTATCATCTCTGCTGCGCTCTGACCTGCGCTGCCACTGAGGAGTCAACTGTCGGCAGGCGAAATGCAACCGTGTGTGTGTGTGTGGTGGCACCAGAGTTCGCTTGGTGCGACCTCTCAGCAAAATGCGAAACGTGTGTGCGTGTGAGCGTGACAACCACATTTCGGGGAGGCAGGCCCCGCGGGTCTGAGCGAGTCTCCTCCCACACCCCACCCCCTGTGTGAGTGGGTGTGCGACAGAGGGGATCCAGGGGGTCTACGCTACTATATAAAATTGCATGTGTGTGTGTGTGTGTGTGTGTCGGTATGGCGTTGCTGGCCATGGGGTCTGAACGGCGGGTTACTTCCTGCTGACTGCCCCTCCCATAAAGTGCCGCCACCCGACACGTTCCAAAGAAAAAAATATTTTCCGTGTGTGTGTGAAACGTGCTACCACAAAATTTTAAAGTGGTGTGTTGTGGCCCTGTCAAGCTACATCACCTCCTGCGTGGCACTGTGTGTGTGCATGCAGGCCCCCCTATCTCGTGCCATATTTCTCGTTGCCACACCAGGGCTAATCCTAAATCCGGGGGGGGGGGGGGGGTCGGGGCCAAAATCCAGTTTTGGGTGTCAAAAAAACGCGCTAAACAGGGATCCCTGTTTGTGGGTGGTTTTCATGGAGGGGCACACCCACGTGTCCAGAAAGATGCACGAAAATGTGCGTTTTTGGACTGTTCCGCTCTCGCTCTCGTCACGCCTCCGTCGATGCACCACTCAAGGCAAAGGTTTTGACGGGGAGGCGCTGCGGCTCAGGCACATCTGCGCACCTTTCGTATAGCCCCAGACGGACCGGGATAAGGCTTGTTGCATGTGACTCGAAAGGACTTGGGTCCTGGACAGGCATACGCCACGGGACATGCACCACAGGGGGGTCTGGGGGGCGGAGCCCCCCAGCCGCCGGAGGCCACGGTAGTGAGCGTCTGAATGTTACCTGCAAGAAAACCTGGTTTGGCTAACCCGTGTAGCGGGTTTGGGGGGTTTGGCTGGGAATAAACAGGAAAAGGGGCGGGTGTCCAGAGGATTCATCATAAAGACGTCATCCCCCACGAGAAACACCTGGTCCACCCATTTTCCCATAAATATGTCTCGACCTCACCCCTCGCTGGGAGACGCATCTCCAGTTTTTCGGACTTTTTCTGGTCGCAGTGTAACGATTCGCGACAGCGGTTTCCACGAGTATGTTTTTTCCCACACAGGCCCAAAAATTTCACCCGTTCCTGCATGGGGCTCCCAGTGGTAAAAAAACGCGCCAAACAGAGGTAAAAAAAACGCGCTAAACAGGGGAGAAATCTGGGAATTCCTGACCCCCGGGTTTGGGTATGAAGTTAGGATTAGCCCTGTGCCACACCATGCCTTTTTTTTTTGCTTGTCAGGGAGAGAGTCTGGGGAATGGTGGGATGGGTGGGTGGGTGTGCGGGTGGGGTGGGGGTGGCTTTGCTTATCAATGGCACGCCTGTACTGTATTTTGTGAGATTTCGCGCCATTTTTTTTCTTGTTATTATTTCTCCGCCGACTTCAAACCCGTCGACGCCCCCACCGCCCCCCCCACGTACACCTCCACCGCCCCTCCCTTCAAATTATGTTGCCATCGCAGAGAGTGGTGGGAGGGAGGGGTCACCCATTTGCAACCACATGCCACTGCCCCTGTTCATCCTTTGCCAACGAGACCCCCCTCCCGCCCCCCCACAGCATACAAATAGGGAAGGATCCACTTCGGCAAGTTTTCGGCATAATTCGGCGATCTCCACCGATAACTTGGAGGAAATGGGCCCAAGAAAAACGCACCGTTATTGGCACAGGAAGTTTACATGAAAATCAAACCGTTCAAATCGGGCAAAGCCCCTCCCTGGGTGGCTCTGCCCGAACTGCCACCATCACACTATCCTGTTATATCTGCTTCCTCGCTGCTGTTCCCTTCCCACCTTCACCCCCCCTCCCCCGCCCCGCCCCTTTACAGCCGGGTCAATTTATTCTCAAGAAATGAAAAGAAAAGAAGAAGAAGAAGGAAGACAGCCATTGCCAACCGCCAAAATAAAAAGTACAAAAAAAATAATGAAAAGGGCGGCGCAGCGTGCCCCGTGGCATCCTATCACTCACACTGATGGCGGTTCTGCGTGATACGACAACCCTTAGTGAACTGCCTTGCCGGCAGTGTGAGGGACTTTCCCTGCTTGGTTTCTGCAGCGCTCCCCCCTCCTGCCTAACTGCTGTGCGCCCGTGTGTTGGGCCATGTCGCCTGGGTGGGGAGCCGTTCTCTCGATGCACCCACCCCACCCGCTGCCCCCCTGGGTGTTTGCCGGCCTTCAGCAGGTGTAAGGCAAGCCTTCACCCTCACCTCCCCTCCCCAAACACTTTGGCGCGTGCCTGTGGCAGAACCAGCACCAGTGTGGTCGATGTATTTTTTTTTGTTCCTTCGTGCCGTGGGGGGAGGGTGACATGATCTGTTCTATTGGGTCAGCGGCTCAGCGCAGTTCTTTCCGTTCCGTTTATTATTCCGTGTGTCAAGCTCGGCTCGATTCGCGCCGCTTCCCCCCCTGAGTCTAACCTTAGCCTCGGGGTCGTGCCTGTCTTGTGTGTAATGACCACGTCATATGTGGGTGGATTCTGCCAGGATCTGGGCCCATTTGCTGCCCCCGCGCGATGATGCAGCAAGACCTGTGTGCGCAGTGTGTTGTGTGATTGCCGCGATGCACAAGGCATCGCCTCTCTGAGTGACGCTTCGTTATTGCGTCCGACAGGAAGTGGGGAGAGAGGGGGAGAGAGCGTCTGAGGGAGGTCAGAGGGAACCGCTCGAATGCCCGATTCGTATCCAAACACCCCCTCCCGCCCCTCCCGCCCCTCCCGCCCCGTTCACATCACCAGATCACGGACACAGCCTGTCGAGCGAGTGAAGGGGAGAGGGAGGGAGAGAGTTCCTCGGTCTGTGCTTCGCCTTTCTTCTTGGGGCTCGCTTCCCCAACGGCATCACAGTTCCCCCCCCCCCCCAGGTGCAGCTGGAGGGGTGGGGGGGGGGGGTGGTGGTGGTCTGTCTTCCGGTTGCACAAACAAACATATTACGTACGCCGGCTCCTTTTTGTGTCTGCCCCCCACCACAAGGCTTACTTCACTACCACGAACCCCCAGCTGCAGGACTGTGCATATGGAGGTGTTTGCATCGTGGCGGCAGGGCCGGACGGACGCTGTGTGCGTCGACCCCGATGCGACGGTGCAGCAGCTGCGCAAGGCGGTGGCTGCTGCTGCAGGGGCAGACCCGCATGATTTGCGGCTGAGCTTCGGGGGGGCGACGCTGCCACACGACAGCCCCTTGAGCAGCACCGCACTGGACGCGGGGTCCACGGTCCAGGTGCGCCTGCCACGCGAGGAGGCGCTTGCCTACTTCAGGTCGCGCGGCACGAAGCTGGTGCGGGACACGTTCATCCTGGCGGTGTCGCGAGGGGACGTGGAGCGCGTGCAGCTCCTGCTGGACACAGAGCTGTTCAGCGTGCAGGCGGAGGAGCCAACTGAGGGCAGGAGGCCCTCGAAGCCGCCCCTGCTGGTCGCAGCAGAGCAGCGCCACCTGCATGTGGCAGAGCTGCTGCTGCAGCACGGAGCCGATCCAAACCACGTGCTGACCTGTGACCCTGGCGTTATCCCCACACAACGGCGCTGGCACTGGCGCCGGCACTGCCGCGGCACCGTCACGGCACTGAGCGCTGCCGTCCGCAACGTCGACCTCCGTATGACACGCCTGCTGCACCGGCACGGCGCCTCCGCCACACCCCAGCAGGAATCCGACCTTGCAACCCTCCCCGCACTGCTCGCCACAGTAGCCGACCCGTGGCCCCAGTCCAAGCGCCAGAAGCCCCCAACAGCAGACGTGCAGGAGATGTGGGCCCTGCTGCACGACCTGTGGTACCCTGCAGGGTCTGCCTCGCTGCGCCTCCTGATGCGCTGCGCCTACACAGGGTGTGCCACGGTGCTGGCAGAGGCGGCCACAGAGGAGTACATCGCAGGGAACCCCATTGTCGGCTCTGCCATGCTGTCCGCCTGTGTGTACCGCATGCAGGCACGCAACTATTGGGAGCGGAATCAGTGGGACAGAGCGCTTCCAATCCATGGCAGCCACGCAACTATTGGAAGCGGAAGCAGTGGCACAGAGCGCTTCCAATCCATGGCAGCCATGCTGACGCAGCGTGGGGCCCGACCCCGTCTACCTGCGCTACGACGAGCTGCTGATGTGGGCCACGGAGGACTCCGACTGGTATTGCGGGTTCAACATCTCCTACTCGGATGAAGTGTCGTGGATACAAGGCAACATGCGCTGGCTGCACTGGGGCCGTGTTCCTCTTCATGTGATACACTCGCTGGGCGGGGTCTTTGATGTGAGTCCCAAAAGGAGGGCGCAGAAGAAACCGGCGGCTGTGGATGCATACAGCGACAGGAAGGACCAAGGCCCTGCCAAGAGGCTGCGGTGAGATGGGGCACTGCACGCAGAAGAAGGGGAACTCCACGCCGCACTCCCCATCGCTGAGGCTGAGGTCAACCTACGGGCCAGGATGCGATACGTTGTCAGATTTCTGCCTCGACTTGATGGAGAGCGTTGTGGCGTTCTGCGCAGCAAAAAAAAACAACGATACAGGAGCACAAAGTGTATGGTGTCAAGGAGAGACTACGTATTACGTACAGACACCTGGTCGTGTTTTAGTGATACTGTGTTGCGGTCCAACCACCAAGCCACTGACAGACAACTGCTACACACCCTCCCATCGTGCATTGATCTGCCTTATCTCAGCATATCTGGTGTGGTGACTACAAAAAGGACTGACATTGCGAGAAGGTGCTGGGTGACTTGCTTTTCCATTCACTCTCGACGATCAAACCCCCCCCCCCCTCTACCGACATCCCTCCCCGGGTGGATGTGTGTATCGCATGATGTCGGCACACCGCATTCTTTTCTTTGCGCTAGCCCCAAATGGTGTGCTGATTCTGCCAGAGCCCTTGTGTTTGGGCAGCACCGCCGTGCGCCACCACTGTCGAGGGCGGTGGTGGCCCACCTTTCCCTTGTTTCTGCCCGACTGTATTGTTCCCTTGCCCCCCGCCCCCCCTCTCCCCCCGCCTCCCTATTAGGGGCGGGGTGGACGGAAGGGGGCGGGGGTGCCTGACCGAACCGAGCCGTCACACCGCTGGTGCCTGCCCTCTGCTGCTGCTGCCCCACCACCCGCTCCTCACCCCACCCCCTCCTCTTGTCGCCGTTGTGTTGCAGCCGCAGCTGCTGAGCAGCCAAGAAAAGCTGCAGTTGCCTGCACACCAAGGTCGGCCAACGGGGGGGGAGGGAGTTAAAGACGTATCACTTCACCATAACATCATCTTCTGGCAGGTGAGTCACCTCTCTTTGGGGTTGCGATGGGAATTGATTAGTTTTTTTTGTTGCATACACGTTAAGTGTTCTAAGAAACCAGACATAACCAGAAGACCAACATCATGTTCGTGCTAGCACTTTTCCCTTTTGTCATCACACCCGTGCGCCAAAACAGGTTAGGCCTTATATTTGGCTGCGTTCAACGAAAAAAGACACTTCTTTCCGGAGTTTAGCTAGCACGATTCAGTTGGGCGATTCATTTGTCTGGTTTCAATCCACACCCAGGCCACACTCGGCTAGTGTAGGCACGGGTGCCCCCACCCCACTCGGGTCGCGTGAGCGACGCGGTGAGACGGTGGTGATGGGGTGGGGGGGGGGGTGGGTGGCATAGCAACCTCTCTCAGCAACCCTACCACAGGTCGGCTCGCCCCGACCTCGTGAAGCACACCTCTCTAGGTGTGGGGGGTGACGGGGTAAGGGAGGGCAGGAAGGCCGTGTCCAAAAGGGGGTCAGCTCAGCTGTCGCCTGCCGGACCCTCGGTGTTGGGTGTGGGGGAAGCAGCACCATCAACCTCCCGGGTCGCGCGAGTGACGCGGGGGGTGGTGGCAAAGGGGGTGGCGGATGGCGGGGTGGGGGGTGCGGTGTGGGTCTCGACGAATCGCCGCAGCAGTAGGGGGGGTCAGCTCAGCTGTCGCCCCGGCGGCTGGGTGTGTGGGGTGGTGTGGGTTAGGTGGATGGGGAGGCACAGACACGCTAATCACACCCCACAAACCCCACCCCTCTCGGGTCGCGTGAGCGACGCGGTGAGGGGGTGGCGAGGGGTGGGGCCGACGGGGTGGGAGGTGGGACTGAACTGCCACCACCGCCAGATCTATAAAAGGGGGTCAGCTCAGCTGTCGCCTTGGGATTGCACGGCGTGTGCGCGGGTGGCGAGGCGGGGGGGGCGGGGGGGAGGATTGCCTTGCGAGCTGAGCAACTTATTTAAAATATGGGAAATCAAAAAGGGGGCTTTTTTTTCTGGGAGGCGTTCGGCCCCTCCTGCACACATGCATCAGCAGGGCACCGTTCGCACAAACAGACACCACAACTCTGAGCCCCCCCCTTTTTCCCTCTTTTCTTGCACCCAGCCCCTTCCACCCCTGAGCCGGGGTTGGGTCTCGGGTTCGGGGCTGGCGGTGGCGGCGGCGGTGGCACATTCGCTGTGTGCCTGCCTGAGCACAGCAACCTCTCTCAGCAACCCTACCACAGGTCGGCTTGTCCCGACCTCGTGAAGCACACCTCTCTAGGTGTGGGGGGTGACGGGGTAAGGGAGGGTCGTATCCAAAAGGGGTCAGCTCAGCTGTCGCCTGCCGGACCCTCGGTGTTGGGTGTGGGGGAAGCAGCACCACCAACCTCCCGGGTCGCGCGAGTGACGCGGGGGGTGGTGGTAAAGGGGGTGGCGGATGGCGGGGTGGGGTGCGGTGTGGGTCTCGACGAATCGCCGCAGCAGTAGGGGGGGTCAGCTCAGCTGTCGCCCCGGCGGCACAACCCCTCTCGGGTCGCGTGAGCGACGCGGTGAGGGGGTGGCGAGGGGTGGGGGGTGCGCTGGTGTGGGGTTGGTGGTGGTGGTGATCGCGCACGCCTGGCTGGGTGTGCCACCGCATGGGGGCTGCACATGGGATACGGGCACCAACCGGTCATATGGTGTGGGGGGTGCGCATGGATGTGTCACTCTGATACAGTGGCAGTTGGGGGTTCTTGGAGTATGCACAGTCAGGCGGTTTGGATGGTGCAAGCAAAGGTTCTTACGGGTGACTGCCACGGTGACGTAGGCTTGTTCAGGGGACGTGCTGTGCTATCAAGCGTATGAGATCAGGCATGGACAGGGGCACATGCTATTTGGGTCCTGACAGGCGTGTTAACGGTCAGGGTTGTCGGGTTGTCCGGGTCATATGCTCAGAACCATCGGGTATCCTGCAGAATTGCACCGAAGGTCATACAGTCTGGTCATGGGATACCATACGGTCGGGCTAGGTTTAATCGGGAACACACTTCCGGGTGCTTCTGACGGACTGACACTTCAGCCACCCTACGTACGCGTAGTGATGTAGTCACGTCAGGTCGGTAACACTGGGCCCCCCCGTGTGCATTATAATGGGTGGAGGTACGTAGCGTATCATATGGGCTCCATTGCTTCTTAAGGTGACGGCGTGCAGTTCACCCACAGTTGCAGTCGGTGGGGACGACAGCTCGCATGCCACATGGCCTGCTGCCCACACCAGGCAGGGGACGTAGCCTTGGGACCTTCCCTCCCCTCCTGTAAACCCGAGGACATCCCCTGTTGCTCCACGCATGGTGGGTGATCTTCGTACCGAGAGGTGCGAAGATGGAGGCCAGAGTCTGCCCGGTCCCCCTTGGCCGTGTACTTGGTTCCGCCCTCTTCGTTCGTCTCATTGAGGCGGGTTGTCGCCGCTGGCGATGACTGGCCTGCTTGGTCCGCCCTGTCACACCGCACTGCACCAGGGCTGGGTTAGGAAACCTTTGATCCCGGAAGAGGTGTTCGGTGCTGTTGCCCGATTTCAGTGCCCAGTGCACAGGCCGGCACAGAATCCCTGTGGCCACGCCAACTTGCTCTTCATGTGGGGGTGTTGTCGGCTGGCCAGAAGGTTTGGGGTCATCTCGACGAACCAGTCAGTAACTCGCTCGAGAAGTGAGACACTCGGCTGAAGATCTTCAAGACAGCGCTGTGCATGAGTGAGCACATCCGTGTATATTTATGCAATTATGTGGTGTTCGCTTCAAGGTTTGGGTGGTCACAGGGTATTAAGGGATGAAGGTGTCACCCTTCTAAGCACACAGGGAATCTCTTACTATTACTGGTACGACGACGAGTACGGATATGGATACGCCATTGCGATCAACGATTTTAATCTGATTTACGACGTCCTCGATCTGACTTGCACTGGTATGACACTGCTGCTGCCGAAGCCTCTTCTTTGTGGGCTTCTCGTTTGCTGGTGCCCCTTTCTTTGTCGGCACGTCCTTCTTGGCCACTTCATCCAGAATTCTGCGCCTGACCTCGTCCTCGCGCCCAACTGTGCATTGCAACGAACCAGCGTCAAGGGAGACGCAGTCGAGCGAGGGCAATTGAAGTTGCACGGTCGGTGCGCCCTTCTCGCACGCTGTTGTGCCGCCGCAGCTGACGAGAATGTTGCCTGCCGTTGATAGCTTTTCTGCATCTGTGTCGTGCCTCCGGTACATTCGCTGGTGCGTCGCGGTGGCGGGAGATATCTGTCTGCTGGCACTGGGCACGTCGCCTCCCACTTCTTTGTCTTTCCCGAGCGCATCATGGCACATACACCATCGCCCTCGTCACCCGTCCGTCGCAGCACCGCCTCGGTTCTTTTCATCTCGGCTTTTGGTTGCAATGGGGCGATCCTCTCGTCCCACACCCCCTTGTCCTGTGCTGGGAGCACGGCAGCGCCTACTGCATGTCCGGTGCGGTGGCGGGGTTGGCACGGCAGATTGTCGCGTAATACCCCCTTCCGTGTCGGTTGTCAGGACCCCCACCTCTCGATGTTGTGCTGTGCATGCTACCGACCTGCGCACCGCGAGCTCCTCGGTCGGGTGATTTGCGTCTGCACTCCGCTCCGTTCCCTACAGTGTCCACTTCAGCCTCGTCTTCGCCAGTTTCCTGCCTCGCGAACACCGTGGAGAGGGTGCGAGAGGGTGGTGTGACCCCCAGTTCAACGCAGTCAGGCCGGGCTTGATTCGTGACTTCCTTTGGTATTTCTGAGCGTTGCAATCCCCCCCTCACCGCACGGGTTAGTTTCCCGAAGTTCCTATATCCCTACCCGATTCGCAAGCAACACCTTCTGTGCCGTATCGGCACAGCGGACTGGCTGTCTTTGGTGCAGGTGTCCTTCCTTGCGACAGCATCTGGGTGGCCTCCCACAGCACTATGTCCCCGGCTTGGGAGACACGCAACACTAGCCGACGATGCCACACACCCGACGCCCCTCTGTTCAAACCCGCCCGCTTCGGTGCAGCACCACCGGAGGGAGTTCCGACAGCTGCCATGCCAGGATACACCCCCTCGGGTTGCTCCTGCTCAGGCCAGGGCTTGTCGACGCACCTGCGTGTTCCCGAGCACCCTTGCCCAGCCCACACGGTGCCACCAGGCGGTGTGGATGAGGCATTCTCTGCCACAAATCCAACGGGCGGCGGGCGGGGCACCTTCGTTATCCCTCTGCTGCCGTTGCGTTTTTGGGGACATTCTGCTGCCGTGTCGTAGAATATCTTTTTTTGCATCCCACAGGCAGTCTGTTCGTTACGGCGGCCCCTCACTACCACATCGGTGCGGGTGCTGCTGTCCCTGCTCTGCCTGCGGCGGATCCATACGGCCATACGACACACGCGACCCTACGGCCATGCTTATATCTTTGTCCTTGTTGCACAGGTGTGCTCTGAGCCCGCTCTGCCTGCACCCTCGCCTCTCGGCAGCGCTGTGCCCTGTGCTGCGTCGCAGCGCACAGTGCAGCTGAATCATTTGGCCGGTTGGCCCTGGCCTCACGACCTCGACCACCTGATGCAAACAGGGCGTTCTCATGGGGAGGTGCTCCCCTGCAGGGTGTGGGCACATGCGTGTGGGCACGACGGCCAGGATCCCGTGACGCCGATTGTTTGGGTTGGCGAAACCCAGTTGTGGGGGCACCCTGCACACGCTTGGGGCAGTGGCTTTCCTTGCAGTCTCGTGATTCAGTGTGAACTGCAATCGGCAGTCCACACGGGAGACCTGGGTTCGATCCCGGCTCTTGACATTGTCCGTTCCACTGAAGGAACGGTGCCGTTTCTCACGGATGGTTCACAATGCGTAAGTGTTTGGGTAGGGGAAACGCGTCGTGAATCACATCGTGACGGATTTCAGTCTCGTCGTGGTCACGCCATGACCAGAAACGAACACATCGGCCCGCTTCTGGAGCTTGTGTGCGTATCGGTGGACACATGCTCAGCACCCCCTAGCTGCCTGTGGGGGTACCGTACAGTGCCTGGGTCAAGCGCAGACGACAGTCTGCAGCTTGTGTTGCGGGACCACCTCACGCAATCTCGCGCCCCCTTCTCCCCGAACCCTGTGAGGAGCTCAGTCCGACCCAACGCGGCAGGTCCTGCCTTCCTGCCCCGCTTCTTGTCGGCACCTTCGGGATCCGGCGTATATCTATGAGTCAGAGAAGCCGGGCATCGATCTCGCTCACCTCCACGCGCAAAGAGTGGGGAACTGGTGGGCTGTCAAACGTCCGGGAGTGGCTACCACTGGGATTGCACCACGAGTGGAAACAAGATGGTGCCAGATGGAACAGATCCTCGATAGCCTTCCGACTTTCATGCATGTGGTTTTGACGTCGACGGCGTTTGTGTTTGAGTTGACGGTCTCGGGTTCGGGAAACTGCTCGGGAGAATTGGCTACCTTATTCTCGTTGAATGGGCAAGGGCTTCGGGTTCACTACGGTGTAAAGTACCGCCTAATGTTCACTGATGTGCTGATGGGTACTCTGCCCTGATATCTCTGGGCGCCAAGAGGTGCTACTGGTTATATTTACTACGACTCGGGCAAAAGGTAGTTAACTGAGAGGGTATGAAGCTTGTGTCAGGGTGGCGTTCTTAGGTCTAGGGGTCTTATACTTTCACCACTACTCATCCTAGCACTATCCATCTCCCAACTGTGCACGGCAACCCCGGAAAGGTAGCCGTCCCCTCCCCAAAGCTGTTAAAATACAGAAAGGCTGGTGCGGTCGCCATGAACCGTAGCGGAAGAGGACTCGCTCCTGCGAGGCTGTAGAGCGCAACGCACAGAGGAAGCTTTGGCTCGGACAGCCTTGGGCTATCCGACCACCCCTCTGCCCACCATGCTGTTATCCAGCTCCCAGTAGTACTCGTCCTCGTCCTCTCGTAGAACCCTGTGCGTGTGTGGGCTGGAAAACTTCTGCGGAATATCCCAGCCTCCTTCACATAGCCCCGGTCAGGCAGTGTCCTTCGTCAGTATTCGTCATCATAGTTATGTTGCCGCCGCTTCTCCTTCGCCTACCGCCCACACTTGGGTGCAGACAGCAGATCAAGACACTTCGGTCGACACGTCAATTGCACGATTCAATAGGTGGGTCTGCAAAGCACGTTCGCCCCAGCAAGTGCGGGTGACCCGTCCATCGCTCACCACCCGAGCGATGCAGCCATCCCACAAGCTCGATCGTCTCCATTTTTCGTCCTGTGGCGCGCCTGCATGCCAGATGTGTTGATGAGGAAGTCTGGGGGGGCGTCCGCTACACAGGACAATACATGCTTCTTTGCACGCGTTTTCCATGCGTCGAAGTGTAACGATATGACAAGCGCTTTCTTCAGGGCTCCCAGGATAAGGTGTTCGCACCCACCCACACCCCGCACCCGCCTCCGAAACGTCCTGCACCACCTTTTCACGTCCCCAGCACAGCTCGTGGTGTGCTGGATTCCGACAACGGCAATGCCGGCGGATGAACCGCCAATGGTGCCTCTTTAGGGGAGGAGGCGCGTGCCTCTGCTAGGATATCCCTCTGTGGGTCAGGCCTGTCACTGGCCCCATGCTGTGGGTGCGGGGCGTCCCCCCCCACCCCACGCCTGCGTGCATGGCTGCAACGAGGGCAGCATCTTGCCCTGGATCTGCCGCTGTCTCAGGTTCGGGCTGGCACATCAGGCTGTCGAAAGGCCATCTTCTACAGCTGCTCGTCGGCCGCACTGCCCCCTGTGCCGCTCCCCTCCACAGAGGGTGCAGCCATGTGTTGCGACAGGCGGATGGCCCTGCCTGCATCTCCTCCGAAGATCACCTCGGACTGGGATGACTTGCGCTAAGGAAAATGTAAAGGATATGACGATCGCAGCGGCAGATGCCTACTTCCATGCCCTGCAGGTCTTCTCTTGTCGTGCAACTCGGCGGCTGTCTCCAGAGCAGGGATGGGCGGCTTCAGGACTGTCTCGGTGTCGCAGCTCGCGGTGGCCTGCCCTCATTAGGAAATGCAGGTCTCGTATCCCGGGACGGCTCATCCACGCCAACGCCACCAGAGCCGCGGCTCAGTCGGTGTTGCAGAGCGTCACGCACCCGGGGATGTCGGCACCCGGAGGCACCTGCACCGGGTGCAGAGTTGGTGCACCTCCCCAAGGAATCAGCTCGCGTGCACGCCCCGTTGCTGTTCCGCACGGCCGGGTCGCTTTCGTCATGTGTGATTGTGCAGGTGTTGTCTCAGGCAGGTGCCTGTGGTTCGCAGGGGCCGAAGCCTGAGGGGCACAAGGATGCCGCCCATGTTTGGGTTGCCCTTCAGCCCAGGAGTAATGCCTGTCGACTCTCTTTGAACTTGCCCGCCTCGGGGTCTCTTGAGGGGTGACAATTCCAAGGGCTGTGCTAAGGCTGCAGTGTGTCTGGGGGCTGCATGTGGGAAGAGTCTCTGCTACAAGTCACGACTCACCGAGCCCAAACACCAACCTGCCCGCGTGCCTTGAGCACAACAACATGGGGTTCTTGCAGACGCCAACTTCCTCCGCTCAGTGAAGGGCGGTATCGCCCCTCTCCATGGGCAGGTGTGTCCTCTGTTCCGCATATGGCGGGGCGCCTGTCACCCAGCGCAGGGAGGCAGATCGTGTCGTGGCCGCGGCACCCGCGGTGTTCTGCGGCATGCACCTGAGCCAGTGGTGCTTCACCGCCCCTGTCAAGGGTTCAGGCATTCGCCTGTATGCAGAGTCCGGCGTATCTCTCGCGGGAAAGAACATACGTACGCGGGGCACTCCCAGAAGAAGAGTGCTGGTCTCGGGCCCCAGACTCGCAGTTCCTGCGGAGGCGGTCGAGCCAAGGCTATTGACCTCTGAGGGCACAGGACTCGACGAGTTGTCGTCAGCGCCAGTAGCATCCCCGGTGGAGCGGGCACCACCCGTCTTGGGTCAGCAGTATGGAAGACTTTCAGGAAGTCTCGGCAGGGGTGCCCGACACTCCAAAGGGCGTGGGTGGCTTCCTGGGTGGCACATGGGGGTCGGGTATGGTCAGAGCCATCGTAGAATGGCACAGGTCATCCCCAGAACAGGTCATCATGAGCCTGTGGGGTTGGCCAGGTGCTGGTTTTCGTCTTGGGCAGAGTGCCGTTGGGAAGACCTGATTTGCTTGACCTGTTGGATGAATGTAGAGTCACGCGGTACACTTCCTGTCCCTGTACGGAGGGTTGATTCCCGGCTCCCAACACATTGTTCTGTCACCAGACAACACTGCTGGGGCAGCGAAGAGAAATAGCGACTTCTGGCACCAGTGTTATGGAGATTGCAATGGATGATATCTAAACCTGTCAGTGAGTATCGATTGGTGGACAAGTCTGGTGCCAGCACCCGCGGTAATTCCAGCACCAATAGTGCACGGCACCGTTCCCCCTGAGTATGCATGATACATGCCTTGCTCGGAGCAGCCCCAGTGAGAGGTGCTGCTGTTTTGACTGCACGGTGGCATTGTCTCGTGTCGCTCCTTCCTCTTTCCTCCATTTGTTGAGCTGGTCGGGCGGGCTGAAGGAGGGGTGGCCCGGTGCGTGCTGGAGGCAGGGTACACATACTGTGTCTGTGTCCGGGCTGCTGTGGTAAGCGACAAGGCTGTGACGGTCTCCCGGGCGGGTGACGCCTCCGATCCTTCAGGCGTCTCCAGATGCACCACTCAGCAGACCCTTGGGCAGAGAGTCCTGCAGGCCAGGCAGGCTCCTCCTGGTTGCTGTACACCGCTGCGCCTGCGCCGCCCCAGTGGTTCCACGGTGGAGCGCTCGTGTAGTCCGTTCCGCCAGGTCCTGGATGATGCTTGACGTGTGTATTGGCGGGCTCGGCCATCGCTGCGAATCACTGGTCGTCAGTCAGAGTGAGGAAGAAAGGCGCTTCACGTTGTCTCACTTCTCACAGGCAGCGAAGGCACCCAAGTCCAACACCAAGCCTTGAGGACGGCTCCTGATGTACTCCGAGAATTGCCCAGCCGGTCGAACAGTCTTCTTGTCCATGATGTGGGCAGGGTGCTCAGGCTTGGGGACCCGGGCACCATCCATTCAACTCCGCACACCAAGATCTTCCCTCCGATTACATTTTTACCTAGCATTGCCTGCTACCAAAACGGGTTGTCCATGATGCGGGCAGGGTGCCCACGTCTCCTGCGGCCGCTGCAACCCTGTGTCAAGAGATGCCCTTGGGGCGGATCCACCTCGTCGGCAGTCTTGATGTGCCTCCTCGCTGCCGCCCCCCACGGAATGAGCAGGCCGACTGCGATACGTGAGCATGTGATTCTCACACAAGCGGTTACTGGTTCGTCTGGATCCCCGGAGACAGTTCCTCCTGAGCTGCGATCTGTACGTGCAGGGGCAGTCAGCGGCAAGCTGGCAGTCTGTCTTGCTGACCTGACGAAGCGCGGGTGGGTGTATGTGCAGAGGTCCTTTCGTGTCTCGTCAGGTTACCTCAGTCGCTGTGCGACAGGCCCTGAGTGGTGGTGGCGACAGCGCCTCACACACGCATGCCCCAATAGGCGAACGCTCAGGCCCCCCTGTGACACCGTCAAAGCAACGGGGTGTGGCGCCGTTGCAATGGGCAGCGATATTGTCCATGTCCATGTCCGGGGAGGTCTTGCCTTGCACCACTGTCAACACCAGTGACACTGACAGGCGCAGGGAGAAGGGAGGCAATCAGGGGCAGTTCCTTGAGCGACGAAGTCCTCCGGTGCCTCGAACTCGATGTTCTCGAACGGCTGTGGGCATTCTGGTCAGGATACTGGCCAACACCAGTCGTGGTGTACCCGCAGCACCCCTCGCGGGGTCAAGGTCGACCCCGGGCCAGAAGGGCCAAACCTGGTAAAAATGACAAGCCCAATAGGGGACGAAATGGACGAAAAATGGCGGCTTTCGTCATTTCATGCTGGTTCCGATCAAGGCATTGGCCCAGCACCAGTCGTAGTGGGCCCACTGCAGCCCTGCGGGATCGTTTCGAGGGCACGCACAACTGACTTCAGCGTTTCTGCGGTACCCGGGTGCTGCTCCACCCCACTCTCTCTGCTCCCGGGTGTCAGAGCTGTTGGAAGCTGTGCTCGTAAAAGTCATAGAGACAGTCCGGGCCGTGAGATAAGGTTGTACCTTTGGACGAGGCGTTGAAACCACCCTCAGTGACAGAGGCGCTATGGGTCAGTTACCTCAGTAACCTCACCTCACGTTATTCTCGCAATTGCCATAAAACAAGCCGCCTTTTTTTGGCGCCGTCCGCCACCCTCGCCTTAGGCATTGCACCCTCGTATGTCCCACCACTTCCTGGACCACGCGCCTGCAGTCAACCCAACCAAAAGACACCTCGAACGCCAAACCGCGGCATCACTGGTCAAGGGTGGGTCTAGAGGCGGACGTCTTTTCGACGCAACGCAACAACCCTGCCGGGCATCCAGCCGCCTGTTGTTGGTTGTCCTACTTTGGAAAACGGTTGCTGACAAAGCAAGTGAGGGGTGGGTGTTTGCTGGAATCGTCCCCAGCCATCCGATGCAGGGTGCAGGTGACCCTCCGTATGGTTGAGGATGGCGGTGTGCGGTGCTTCTGTAGGACGACCAGTGAGGACACAGGCGTCTGCCACCTCCGCCACGGCGCAGTTGAAGAGGAGGCCGTACAGCACCGTGCCCCTCTCATGTGTGGTCCGCCGCACCGTGTACCACACACTGTTGTTGTCCCCCGTCGGTTGCCCAGGTAGCTCGTCCGCCACCGAAGGTATCGCGCCGGTGTGTTCATCTCCCTGAGGCGCCGGAGGATGGCGTCCCGATTCATCGTGCCGTACGCCTTCTGCATGTCTCAGGTTACCAGCACTGTACTCTGGCCATCTGCCAGCCGTCAGCATCGCAATGCTCTGCATCGCGGACCTGTGGCGACGGAAGCCTGAGGCTGTGCATCGGCTCTGGGTTCAGCCTCTTAGTGATCATCTGCTGCATCATCGGGAAGAGGGTCGCCTGTGTTCATTCTTTTGGGAGTCTGACGCTCACCCACGACAGGTTGCAGCCGTGCAGCAGGCCTCCCGCGCCCTGGGTCTGAGGTGTTAGGGCATCTCGTTGTGGACACCGCCCAGGCCTGGTGCCTTCTTGTCGGCCAGCGAGTTCACAGCGCACGGCGCAACACCCTGCCTTCTTAAACGCTGCCATCGCCAGGCCCCGCTACGTCTGTGCCTTTGTGAACCAGAAACTTGAGGTGGAACACGCCACAGTGGGAGCGTCCATCCCCGGGTACCATGAGATCCTCACATCAACAGAAACACCAGATCCGACGGCTGCACACCGGACCTGCTGCGGTGTGGCGGCCTCCGTAGTGCAATGCGGAGCTTCCGGCCCGATGTTGGCGGGTTGCTACCTGGATCGATCTATGGCTCTGGTGCCTCCCAATATTCCCGGTGACCCATTGAGGGCAACTTCCGCATCGACGGCGCCCATGGTTGCATATTGATGCATTCCAGAATGCAGCTCAGGGACTCGGCACCAGACCATGCAACCGCATTTAAGTATTGCCAGTTCCGAACGACGAAGCGTAGCGAAGTCGCGGAGTAACGAAGGAAATCGTACGACTGAAGCTTTATATGGATCACCTTCATTTTGACACGGGAGTGTGCGCTCAGCCTTTTTTGCAGTTGCTGGGTAGGGTGGTTCTTATTATAGCGAAAGGAGTACAATTTCTGAGCTGACACGACATGTGGATCCGCCAGTGTTGCTCTGAGGTCCTTGTCGAAGGACCGAATGCTATGAACGACCCTCTCGCCGGGCTGCGAAATGCGCAGCTAAAAATTGTTCAAAAATCGTTCAATGTTGAACCGAAGAACATTGGAGTGCCAACAGTGAGCCGGCCTAATCACTGGGTCACACCGTACCTTCCCTCTTCCCCTTTTCGTCAGGGAGCCCGTTGTTTCCAGAATGGGAAAGGCAAGACCCGCTTCTGCTTTCTCTCCACATGCCATGCGTGCGGCGGCATTGGGCTTGCCGCAGAGCGGTCTTTTCCCTCTTTTCGACACCGCCGCCGCCCGATTTCCCGCGGCCTCATCTTCAGCGGCTTGGCCTTCGCCACTGACAAACCCTTGGCGTGGGTGGCGACGGAGGGGTCATCGGCAACATGCCAAAAGATGGGCTTGTCGTCCATGCTGCCTGCACCTCCTTCGCCGCCACCTTCACCTTGGTGGAGGCAGCACCTGATCTTTGCTTGCAGGTCCTCCGTGCCGGTGGTCTTGCAGTGGCTCGCTTCTTCGACGTGCCCGCAATCACACACACGCTGTGTATGTGTCGCTCCTTCAGCGCTGTCAAGGCTTTCAGATCGGTGCCTGGAGGACTTCAGAGCACTCCAGGCGCAAGAGGGCAGGCACTGCCTGTGAGGAGAGCTCAGACAGCTGCAGCTCCTCCTCCGAGTACTTTTCGTGTCTGTGAGAGCAAGGTACTACCGCGACAATCGCCACCACCTGCCCACCCTCGCCAAGGAAATGGCTGTGCAGGTAACTAGCAACTAGCGGGCAGAGGCCGCAAACAAAAATCATGGCGTGGAAACCCAGTGACGTGAAGGTCACTTCTGGGTGTGAACAGGCACCCCATGTCGAGACACAAATGTCTGAACCAGACTCATATTTCATTGGAGCAGTTTGGCACGTATACCACCAGAGTGACGAATGAACCCACTACGGTCCGCACGGATTCTACACTATTAGGGTTCAGGTGAGTAACAGCGGGGTTTTCATTCTATATTGGGTCACTTCAGATCAAATGGCGTCACATAAGGTAATACAAGGTATCATAGGGTCATGTAAGGTCATGTAAGGTCATGTAAGGTCATGTAAGGTCATGTAAGGTAATGTAAGGTCATGTAAGGTCATGTAAGGTCATGTAAGGTCATGTAAGGTCATGTAAGGTCATGTAAGGTCATGTAAGGTCATGTAAGGTCATGTAAGGTCATGTAAGGTCATGTAAGGTCATGTAAGGTCATGTAAGGTCATGTAAGGTCATGTAAGGTCATGTAAGGTCATGTAAGGTCATGTAAGGTCATGTAAGGTCATGTAAGGTAACATAAGGTCATGTAAGGTCATGTAAGGTCATGTAAGGTCATGTAAGGTCATGTAAGGTCATGTAAGGTCATGTAAGGTCATGTAAGGTCATGTAAGGTCATGTAAGGTCATGTAAGGTCATGTAAGGTCATGTAAGGTCATGTAAGGTCATGTAAGGTCATGTAAGGTCATGTAGGGTCATGTAAGGTAACATAAGGTCACATAAGGTATCGTAAGGTAGCGTAAGGTAACATAAGGTAACCTAAGGTCACATAGGGTCACATAAGGTAACATAAGGTAGCGTAAGGTAGCGTACGGTCACATATGGTCACATAAGGTAACGTAAGGTAGTGGGGCTGTCAGGCCTTGCGAAACTTGAGAAAGTCGCAAGAAATCACAAGACCAACACAAAAAGTCGCAAAAATCACAAGAAATTGCGGAGAATGTTTGCGTTTATTTGTGATTTTTTGTGCGCGCAGAGTGCCTCGTTCAGACCTCCTTTTCCTTTACCGAGGAGGCGATCACGCCCTAGCGGCGTGACATAGGTTAATATACAGGACAGCGGGTACGGTTCCCTCGCCGAGGCGCGGTGCCGGCACGCTAATCCAACTTTAATAATAATAATTGGTGCCCCTGATTTACCCCTTTTTCACTACGCACAAACTACGCAATCTGGGGGGGGGTCTCGCTTTTTGGTCCCCCCCCAGTTTTTTTTGGTCCCCCTTTCTGTGTGGCTACTGAGACAGGACTGGAGGCACTGCGCTGACCGAGCAAAAAATTATTGCCAGAACTCACTATACACCGTACGAAAGAACGCACGACATGTGGGGCGGGACTCCAGAAACACCTGGGCAAGGTTGCCCCATGCCCAGAAACACCTGAGAAGGAAGTGAGTTCCAGGAGCCGCGTAGAACACCCTCGAGATTGTGAATGATGATACGATCACAGCCTTCAGGGCGATGCGAGGTGCCACCCTGAAGGTGGCCCTTGACATCAAGGAGAGCGTCGGCCGAGGGGTCGACGAAAAGCTGAAGAAGGCGCTACTGGCACTGGATCCCGCGGGGTATACGGAGGTCACCGCCACACAGGCAACCTCCGCTGACAACGTCCAGGAGACGTTATCCGAGGGGATCACAACGGCACTAGAGATCTGTGTCACGGGATCCAGGCGCCCACTCTCCCTCGACGGTCTGGGGATTGTTGTTGGGTATGGTGTCGTTTCCTGCAGCTGCAAAAAAGCGTAGCAACTGTGCTTCCTTCTTCCTTAATGATGCGTTGACGCTTCCACCCGGAGGAGCTGAAGCAGGCACCGCTTAATGATGCGTTGATGCTTCCACCCGACGAGCTGAAGCAGGCACCGCGCCAAAGGGCACCCCCAAAGAGACCTGCAAAGACTGCGTCGAAACCCGCACCGAAGGCTGCCAGCGCTGCAGCACCTGAAGAACCTGCAGCACCTGCAGCACCTGAAGCGCCTGCACCCTCACTGACCCCGGAACAGCAAGAACTCCTTGAGTTTGGGGTCCCGGCATAGAGACAGAGAATGGCTGAGTAAATCAAAAAATGAGACCCCCCCCCCCCTTTTCACTACGCACAAACTACGCAATATGGGGTCGTCAGGGGCACCATTAATAATAATGATTTTTTGTGCTGTCCTTGGCAGGACTTTGAAAGTGCCGCCTTGATATCCTTGTTGGATAGAACCCTCATATCACACCCTCAATCAGCTGACGATTTTTTGTGATTTTTTGTGAATGCCCTGTGAATTTTTGCGATTTTTTGAAATTTTTTGACTTCAGTCCCACCCAGTTGTCCTGGGCAAGACGTTAAACTACCTGGGAGGGCTTCCCCAGACCATGACGGGTGCTTGCACCAGGAGTTTGAAACAGCCACTCATGCCTTGCGATGCTCAAGTGCCTGCTGGACCCCTATGTCCTTCAGGCCCCAAAGCAGGCAACGATATGGGAGCAACCTAACAGGGGAGGTGAAGAGGGCACGGGTCTTAGCCTGATGACACACTGCAACCTCAAGGTGACTGGCGACACCTCTCCCACAGTCTGCGGCGACTCTGCCGTGGCGACAAGGCTTCCTGTCATGGGAGATCGCTGCGTGGATCAACGTGGCACCACCCGTGTGCTCGGCAGGTTGTTTCGGCACCTGTTTTCTCCGTGTCATGCTTTTCGTGAGCGTGTCAGGGATGTTGGCACACGCTGGGGAGGGTTCACATGATGACATAACATATATCAGAAGCACACACCCACGTGGCGCTGTCCTTGGCAGGACTTTGAAAGTGCCGCCTTGATATCCTTGTTGGATAGAACCCTCATATCACACCCTCAATCAGCTGACGATTTTTTGTGATTTTTTGTGAATGCCCTGTGAATTTTTGCGATTTTTTGAAATTTTTTGACTTCAGTCCCACCCAGTTGTCCTGGGCAAGACGTTAAACTACCTGGGAGGGCTTCCCCAGACCATGACGGGTGCTTGCACCAGGAGTTTGAAACAGCCACTCATGCCTTGCGATGCTCAAGTGCCTGCTGGACCCCTATGTCCTTCAGGCCCCAAAGCAGGCAACGATATGGGAGCAACCTAACAGGGGAGGTGAAGAGGGCACGGGTCTTAGCCTGATGACACACTGCAACCTCAAGGTGACTGGCGACACCTCTCCCACAGTCTGCGGCGACTCTGCCGTGGCGACAAGGCTTCCTGTCATGGGAGATCGCTGCGTGGATCAACGTGGCACCACCCGTGTGCTCGGCAGGTTGTTTCGGCACCTGTTTTCTCCGTGTCATGCTTTTCGTGAGCGTGTCAGGGATGTTGGCACACGCTGGGGAGGGTTCACATGATGACATAACATATATCAGAAGCACACACCCACGTGGCGCTGTCCTTGGCAGGACTTTGAAAGTGCCGCCTTGATATCCTTGTTGGATAGAACCCTCATATCACACCCTCAATCAGGCCTGGGCGGGGAACCAGCCCTTTTTCCGGGTTTTTTGGGTCGGGGAACCAGGTTTTTTCTAAGAATTTTTACAAGGGATTTTTTGCTCACCCCCCCACAGGTTTCAGGCGCGTGCCCGTCAGGCGGGACTTTTTCTATGATTTCTACGATGAAAACCACCCCCCCGCCCCCACCCCCCCCCCCTTCTAAGAACGATGATGGCTCACTCGGAAGTTTCGGCGTCCGAAACGTACGCCCACTCTCCCCAATCCTCCTCCATGTCGACATCGATGTCGACATGGACGCGGGCCCTTTTCTCCTGGGGCTCCTCGGGGTGCGGCCCAACCTCCCTCCTGCGCTCTGCCGGTGCCGCCTGTGTGGGAGGCAGCTGCGGCGGTTCTTCCGGCTGAGGTGTGGGGAGTGTCGATGGGGTGCCCGGGGTCGATGAAGCGGGGAGCTGGAAGGTGACATGTTGCAGGGTGGCTGGAGGCACGACGGGGGGTGCGGCATCTGCAAGCAACGAAGTGAGGAAGGGATCCTCAGGGACTTCCTCCACGAGGCTGACAATCGACAATGCATCGGCGTTGTCATCTTCCCAGCTGCCGTCCGATTCCTCATCACAATCCTCCACGCCAGCAAATAGAGAACCCATGGCTGCATCGAGGTCAACGAGCTCCACGGTTGTCAGAGTTGGAAGAGGCGTCAGGGAACGCGCAGTGAAGCGGCGCTTCTTGTTGGCGAGGAACGTGTTGACTGTTTCTTCAACGATGATCTTGCGCGCCGCGTCATCATGTGACAGCTCTAGAGTGATGCCCAGTTCTTGAGAGATGCTTGCGGCAGAGAGTGCCTTCCGGAACGATCCCCTCATGCGCGTTACAACTGAAAAAGCAGCCTCCACAAACACAGTCGAGGGTGACAGTGCCACCATGGCCTCAAGCACTATCGCAAACGTCGAACTCTCGGATTCCAGCAAGAAGTCGACGACAAACTCTTTCAGAAGGTTCCCCCTGAGATCTGTGCATTCCAACCGCAGCTTCACCCACTCCATGCCGATGCTGAGAATCTCTGCCTGGTCGTAACCCAAGCGAGAAGCGAGCGCCATGAGGCACTCGCACGTGCTGTCCTTCCCACTTGTCGCGAAGAAAGAGCTGAATGAGCGGCAGGGATACTCCTCCCACCTCTTGGCCAGGTCCTTGTAGATGGTGTGGCAGAGCTTTGAGCGCCAGGAAGTCATCTCGGCAACTACCCCCGGAGGCAACGATGTGGTTCCCTGGTTCTCATAGAACTTGGCTTCGTGCTTGCCAGGCTGGCGCGCCAGCACCTTATGCACTGTCAGTGCATTCTGCAGGATGCTCTCCATCGACGAGAGCGACAGGTCTCGCTTCTGCAACGCCTCGCTCACCCCTTTATTGATGTCGAAGACGTCAGCCAAGATGCAAGTCGAGAGGGAATACTCGGGGGTGAGCTTGTGGAAGAAGAACGGCGGCGGCTGGATCTCCCCGAGCATAGCGACAGTGAAGTCAAAGTTCACCACAGCCGCGTTCAGGCGACGGAACGTTGCAGCTGCCCAACGCACGGAGTGCTCCTTCGGGAAGGAGAGACATTTCCCACCGGAAATGATCTGCAGAGACTTCTGCCTGGCGGTTGATCTGAAGAAGGCAAACCAGTGTCGGAGGAGGCGGCTATGTTCAACAACCTTTCGTGTCTTCTTGATGAGGCCGACGGACAGCTGGTGCATGTGGGCAGCATCATGCACATCGATGAGAGTGCATCCCCACGCGATCTCGAGCTTCCCCCTGAGACTCTTCATCGTTGATGCCCCGTCTGCCGCGAATCCCTTCAGCGAACGCCGCGCCCACTGCGACAGCTGGAGGCTGTCGAACAACTTGACCAGCTCGTCCTTCTGCGACTCTGCGTCAGCTTTCTTCAAGTCGACTGTGCCCACACACCAATCTTTCATAGCACAATCCGTCCTGCTGATCCCCGAAACGATGACGATCATCAAGTCGATGCGGGCGAACGTGGTACCGTCCACCTTCAGGGTTGCCGCCCGACACGCACGCACCGCACCCACCACTCCCCTCAGGAGCACCTCCCAGAGTATCGTCTGGAACTCCTTCGCGACTTTTCGAGAGTAGTGGGTGTCCAGGACATGCAGCCCCTTCCGCTTGTCGTCCTGCAACCTCGCACCCACACTGCTCAGCCCCTCCGCCCGTTGCGTCGCCGTTGCCACGTTGTACACCAGGTTGACCAGACTTGTGTACTGCTCGCTGGTCACCTTCACCTTCGCGCACAGCGTCTGCTTGGGGATATCTGTAGCTGTCACATTGGTGTTTTCACTCCCAGGCGTGGACAACTGCACTGCTCTCTTGTGCGCCGCACCACCCATGTGGCGGCGGATATTGCTTTGCTGGCGCCCAACTGTCGTGGCAGACATAGACGCTTCGCCGCGTGCATACCGGAGCAAGTGGGGTTGCTCCGAGAACTCCCCCTCCAGCTGCACCAAGAACGGTGCACACGTGGTGCACCTCCACCTCCCATCAGGGAGACGCACCACACCGGAGGCTGCAGCGTGGATCTTCCGCTGCTGCTTCTCCTGTATGGCGAGCTGTGCCTGCCGCTGCTGAATCCGAAGGAGACCGTTCACCATTGAGCCCTCTGGCACGTACTTCTTGTTTGCTGCCATCAAAAGAAGGAAGTGCGCCTTTGCTGTGTCGAAGACAAGCCGCAAGGGGTACTGGGCCATCAACGACGGAAGAAGCAAGCCGAAGGTGCGAGGCTGTGTGGTGTCGACGATAGAAAAGTGAACATTTAAACCGCGGGATGTGCGGAAAGTCTGCAGGGCCACTGACGCGGTGTTGGTGTCCAACTCTTCGTCCACGAGGAATCTCGTATCCATCAATCGCGGACGCCTGAGCTTCACCGTGAGGGCCTCCGCTTCGGGGGAGTCAACGCCCTCCAGAAGCGCCGCAGCACTGGTACGCGTCGGCTCCGTAATGGGAATTGACCTTGCTAGGCAGTCAAGCACTCGGAGGCAGTAGTGTCCAGAACTGTATAGATCCCGTTGAACCCACCCTGGTACAAGCCCAATGTTGACGCCTCCGGTTGATTGGGCGAGCTTCATGGCGGTCAGCCATGGGGACAGTCGCCCGGCGCTGTCGAACGCGGCGACGTGGCACGCCCCTTCCCCGGTGTAGAAGGCGGCGTGGGGTGCAGGGGCGACAGGGGCGGCGGTGGTAGCTGCAGGAGAGGCGGCCAGGGGATCCGGAGGAGGAGGCGGCGGCGCATCATGCGAAGCATCGACGTCGTGCCCGTCACCGTCCGATGCCTCACGTGCGTACAGCACGAGTGCTGGCTTCGCGTTCGCACGATTGAACGGCGCCACAGAGCAATCCGTCACACGATCAGTCGTGATCGACTTCCACTTCAGAGTGGTGGCGGGGCCACGAGCGCACAGCGTCTCCCAGGCGATCCCCTTCGCGAGGGTCAGCCCGGACTTTGTGCACGATGCACCGACAAACCGGTACCGGTGATTCACCGGCTGCACCGTGCCCACCTGCACCACCCCGTTGCCGTCAACGCCAAGCTCACGAAGGGCGGAGAGGTCTCTTAATTCCTTGACGTTGACGGTTTCCGCAAGCTCCGTCAGGTGCTTCTGCTTCTCGCCGGATGCAGAAAACCGCTGCGTCGAGAGGAACAGGAGGTGCGGGGCCTTCTCGACGCAGAACTGCGCAGCCCGGACAGCACCACATGTGCACGGACCTTGCTTCTCCATAAATTGAGAAGCAACGCGCTGCACCTCGTCCTTCACGACGCCCAACATCACAACCATGCTGTCTGTAATAGCTGTGCGGAACTCACCACAAGATGGGCAGCTGTAGACGGTGGCGCTTTTGGTGGTGCAGAGGTGCTTCAGGTGCGGGTGTTTGTGTCCGAGGGCGGAGAGACTGACGTCAGGGTTGGGTCGCTGCGGGTCCTGCGAGGTGATCATCTGGGGCTCGTTCTCATCGGGGGTTGTGCTCCGCAGGGACTGGAGGAGGTTGCTCAATACACCTTGGCACTCCCGCAGTACTGTACATGCCAGCAGCTGGAGGATAGTTACAAAGCTGCCACTCCCCGACGCCACCCCCCTACTGGCCCCTTCAGGCCTGAAAGCCCAAAAGCTCCCGGAGATTTTTGCAGTGGTGCGCACCATATTCGCGGAGTACGTGAGGTTGGGTGAGTGTGAGGTCAGGGTCCTGTCGAAGGGTAGTCGAGTGGGAATAAATAGGGAGGTCCTCAGGGGGCCTTCGCTACCAAGTGTGACTGAGTGAGAAAAAGTGAGCCACGGCCCACTTCCCCTCACTGGCTGACGAGCTGTGACGAGCAGTGACTGGTAGCGAGGGCCCCCTCAGGAGTGCAATACAACAGCAATACACAGGCAACACACCAGCAACACGCAAACCGAGGCAAGAGGAGGTGGGCGGGGTCATCCTGCGGAGTCTCCAGTTGGCCAGCAAGGCGAACTGTACGGGGGAGAGACTTCCCTTCCATCCTTGTGTGCGCCCTGTCGACTGGGAAAATCTTAGAAAAAAAAATTTCCTCTGCGAAAAACCCTTAGAAAAAAAAATTTCCCTTACAAAATTCTTAGAAAAAAACTTTTTTTCCCCGTACAAAAGTTCTTAGAAAAAAAGTTCAGAATCCTGAAAGTGGGGAACCAGCCCCCCAGTTAGGAACAGCCCTGCCCTCAATCAGCTGACGATTTTTTGTGATTTTTTGTGAATGCCCTGTGAATTTTTGCGATTTTTTGAAATTTTTTGACTTCAGTCACCCGAGTGGGAGAGGGGGGGGCTGGGGTTTCGGCCTGGATTTGTGGTCAGAGGCACCCCATGGCCAAAATGACCCCACCACGATCCGTACAGATCCCAAACGTTCAAAAGAACGGGGTTACGGACAATCCGTGAGGGGGGTCCCGCTGGGTGGGTGGGTGGGGTGGGGCGGCGAGCTGCTTCCTCGTCACCTTTTACCTGCAAAAGTGCCTGAACCAGACCCGTACTTCATGGGTGAAGCTTGGCACCTACACCACCAAAGTGACCCCACTACGATCCGCACGGATTCCGAAAAGTGCAATGGAAGGGGGAAACGACGAGCGAGCGGCGAACCTATCGCGGGGCCCCAGGTTGGGACAAGATCCCACCACCCGCCCGCCCTCGCCCATGCCTGCCCACCGTCGGTCACCGTCGCCCACCCTCGTGCGCCCTCGCCCACGCTCGCCCAGCCTCGCCCAGAGGCGGCTTGTTTTAGGTCAAAAACCGTGAAGGAGGTCCGCTGGGTCGGGTGTGGGTGCTGCGGGCCAGCTGCCTCTCAGTCACCTCACCCACGACCAGCCCCCGAACCAGACCCAGGTTACATGGGTGAAGCTCGGCACCTCTACCACCAAAATGACCCCACTACGAGCTGTACAAATTCCAAACGTTCAAAATAACGGGTTTTTGGAACACCCGAAGAGGGGGTCCCGCTGGGTGGGGTGGGCGGCTGCCTCCCAGTCACATTCTCTGAGGACCAGCCCTGAACCTGAACCAGACCCACATTTCCCCCCAGCCCCCAGCCCCCCCTCTTTGTGTCGCCTTGTGGTCAGCCGGGGTCGGTCAGCCAGTTTCGACCTCATGTGTTGGAACCCTGCCTAAACCCCTGCGGGGCCCGTACACCACCATTTTCACAAAGTTTCGACAAAAAATCGCAGGCGAGTAGCTCTTACGCACACGAGGCGAGGGATAAGGTGGGAAGAAAGTCTTGCTGGCCTGAGACTAGCTATCTTAGGTTCCATTGATCCTGGCTCACACCTGATGAGGCGCACCAGGGGAGGTTGTAGTGTGTTAGCGCCGAAACACAGCAAGCACCGGGAGACCACCACGTGGCGTCTGCATCTGACGAGCTTGCTCTGATTTTGCTTCAGGATTGTAGCATCCGGCGAGACGGCACATAGCAAACGTTTTTTTGTGATTTTTTGTGAATGCCCTGTGAATTTTTGCGATCTTTTCAAGTTTCACAGGGCCCGACAGCCCCAGGTAGCGTAAAGTAGCGTAAGGTAGCGTACGGTCACACAAGGTTACATAAGGTAACGTAAGGTACCAGAAGGTCACGGGAGGGCGCACAGGTCTCACAGGGTCACACAGAAGACCAGGAGGGTCAGGGGTAGGAGGGGTGCCTGAGCCTTCACGGCGACGACTAGTAATTGGTGCAAATAGGCACCCCGTGGACGAAATACCCTCACCACGATCCATGCAGATTCCAAGGGAAAGAGGTTCGAATTACCGCACTGGTACTGGTCATGCTGCAACACGTTGCCAAGAAGAACTGAACCAAACGGGAACATACCTGCTGATGAGCTGGTGTGTGGGTTTGCTGACCGCCATATGAACCAGGCCACACATATTTCAGGGTGGTGTGTGCAGGCATGCATGGGGATCGAGGGGTTTTTGGCCTCAATTTTCGGGTTTGATTCGAGAAACCTTCAAAAGGATTTTTGGCTGGGTTTTCCGGCCAAGCCCCAACACCCACAGGGCAAGGTCTTGTGGACTTGGAGTCAGGTGCACGCACACCCCGCACGCGTCGAGGGAGAAAGGTCACTGTGGCGGAGAGGAAGGTTGCAGTACTAGAGTGACCCGCAGTACCGTGTCCCACATGCCATGACCCACCAAACAGTACACATGCCCCTCACGGGCACCTCATCACGGTGTGCCGCCACCTCCAGGTACTTCCGCTGTCGAGACGATGGAAGGCGGCCAGTAGGAGGGTGCTGAAGTGTTCATACGCACAGATGACTGCTGCGCTGCCGAGAACGTTGACGGCCCCCTGTCTCGAGACAACGCAGACATCGCATACGCAACCGTGCAAGGACTGGACCACAAGGGGGGGTCTGGGGGGCGGAGCCCCCCAGTGAGCATCTGTTCCTTGCATGCATCCAGTTTGCGGGCGAATTAGGCTGCGCCCGTCTTCCTGCCGAGACTCAGGGCGAGCTGAAGTCCATGACCCGGTTGGCAGTCTTGCCTGGACTGCCCCTCCCAAGTGAAGGGAGAGCAGGAGAACAGGCTGGCCAAGTCTGCCCTGTCTCAGGTGTTGACGTGGGAACTAGTCTTTGGGCCCGCCTCGCACCCCGCCCAACCCCCGCACCCCGACACGTCCACCAATATCCTTGTTATTCGTTTTTACGCACACGATCTTCGCGCGGAAAGTGTCATTCAGCTCTGCCAAGCGTGCTCTCAACACCACCCCCTTCATCAGGCAAGTGGGTTTGTAAGTGTGTGTGGAAGCGCCAACCCAAGTAGTAGAGGAAGAGCGGCAGAGTTAGCGACACTTTTGGCATGTTTCGTCCCAGCGCTTCCCATGATGAAGCTTGTTCTTCTCGGGGGGGAGGGGGGGGCTCGCTCTGTTGTCTCATTCCTCCGCAGAAAATCCCGAATTTCTGATTTTGATTCGGGATTTTTAAGCACCCCATGGGTGTGTGGGAAGAAGCGATCCCACTACGATCCGCACAGATCCCAAATATTCAAATGGACGGGTTTGTGAAAAACCCATCTGGCGGATGGGCAGTGCCGGCTGCCTGACGGCCCCTTGTCGCCCAAGCACCGCCAAATTGCGGTTTGGTCGGAGGGGATGGTAGTTTGCTGAACGTGGTTCGTTACCTCTGCACACCGCACGATCATGCCACCATTTGATCGGTTTCGTTGATACACATTCTGTCCTGCGATAGCTCATCGATCAGGCTTCAGAGAAGCAATACCTGCGATCGCACCACACTTTTAAAGGAATGAGCGCGCCCCATATCAAGCACGTCCTCACCCCGGAAAAGGAGACCGCTCTCGTGGAACCCCCGACACGGAGGTGGCATTCTGTCGTACCTCTGCACGTGGCAAAGGCTGGCCCGCATGTGCATATACAGCCTGAGCAAATGCATAAGGGCAGTGCATTTGAGTGCAGTTGGCAGGTCTGTTGAGGTGTGGCTGCACTCATCCAACAAGACTTCAAAGGAACAGCCCTGTCAGGCAGCCTCCAGCCGCCAGGGAACCCGTCCCTGAGACTCTGGGCGAGGGTGGGCGAGGGCGGTCGACGGTGTCATTTTCCCCTTCCACTGCACTTTTCGGAATCCGTGCGGATCGTGGTGGGGTCATTTTGGTGTCTGTCTCCACCACTGACTGGGGGTCACCATATGGGCCCAAATCCTGCAGGGTTGCGTTGCGTCAAAACCTTGCGACCGCTGCCTCCAGACCCAGTGCTGCCGCGGTTTGGTGTGCTCGATGGGTGTACTTTGATTGGTTGGATTGGCTGTGGCTGGTTCAGGAGGAAGTGGTGGGACACAAGAGGGCGTAATGCCCAAGTACAGTACAAACCCCACCAGAAAACAGCCAACTGGGGCGAGGGTGGACGAGGGTGGGCGTGAGTGGTCGAGGGTGGGCGACGGTGGTCGACGGTGGTGCGAGTGCTGGGCGACGCCAAAAAGGCGGCTTGTTTTAGGTCAGTCCCTTCGCCTCGAGTCGTATGTCCAACACAGGTCCTGTAGACCGTCTTGCATCTTCAGCCAGTTGTCTCGGCGGTGTGTCGAAGCCCGTGTTGTCTGTTCCAATCCATACCGATTCCCGTGTACCCTCTTACAAGCCAGAGCCTGGTCTCAGGGCCGGTCTCGGAGGCTGTCACAGTCTTGCTGTGTACGATCGTATTTGGACTCATCCGTGAACTTGGCGAGTCCCGTTGATATTTGTCCTGATCTGGTCTGTTTTCTTTTGGATTTTTGATTCCACCAGGATGTTGTCGGGAGGAGTTCAAGGCCTACCTGGGCCTCAGTGCAGCACACCTTGTTGCCGACATCCCTTGGCCCTTCTGGAGAAAGCCGCTCCTCCCCGCCTTTGGCTGTACGCGATGGAGTGCCTGGTCTAGACCTGGCTGAGTATGACGAACGTGGACTGCATCTCCTGACGTATCGCCAGAAGAATACACTCATCGTGCGGGAATGCGATTCGCAGAACCTGCATGTCTAGGGCAAACAAACCGTGCACTGGCCGGGGTTGGGCTACTGGTGGCTCGGTGCTGGCGGCACAAGAATGGAGCCAACCGGGGAGATCTCTATATGGCATTCACAGGGCCCTGAGGTCGGGGGGTATAAACACATGCTCAGGCCAGGCAAGCTGGAGGCGTCTGCACTTCACACATGTTACGTGCACTAGGATGGCATTCAACACGGGGGGTTCACTGCTGAGACAAGGTTAGGGGGTCCAGGACTTGGGACTTGGTTACCCTCAGTCGGTCACGAGTGAAGGTGGAGGTGTGCTGGGCAACCGGAAACCCCGATCATGTGCATGTCTGAAACCCGTTCTGCAATATCGTGATGGATCATTTTGGTCATGTGGTGCCGGGTATGCTTTGGCCCGGGCAGCCTGAGACGTGACATCCGTGCCCCGATACTGTTGTCCAGCTCCCAGTCGTACTCGTCCTCGTCCCCTCGTAGAAACTGGTACGTGTTGTGTGGGCTGGAAAACTTCTGCGGAATATCCCAGCCTCCTTCACATAGCCCCGGTCAGGCAGCGCCCTTAGGAGGGTGTCCTAAATTTAGGAAAATTTGGAAAAATTTGGAAAAATTTGGGGGATTTTTTGAAAAAATGGCGAAAAAAAGGGTGTGGGGAGTTGGGTCCAGTTTAGCAAAGTCCGTGTATTTGGACGCGGCCCCTCAGATAAGGAAGCCGCGTCTCAGGTGCAGGATGTGGGGTGTTGTCGATTTTTCAGGGTTCGACATTCTCGGGCTGGACGGAGAGAAACGGTGGGTGCAACTCTGATCAGAAAAAACTTCAACCGAAAAAACGGGGTGTAGCTCCCTGACTGACGAGCAGCGGGAGGTGGCGAAGAGAAGCTCCTCATGCGTGGCGGCCTCCCTCGTTCGCGGCGGAAGAGGCATCCGGGGGTACGAGAGCGGCACCCGCCTGAGTTCTTTATGGAACCCACAAACCTGGGTGGTAGCCGGCCTCACGGATGTGAGGTTGGAAATGCTCCGGGAGACAGCCGATGGCGCCTCAACGCCACAGGCTATCGTTGCCGGCTTGGTGCCCATATGATGCAAGATGAGCGGCGGAATCCGCGAACTTCGGGAACTATCAGGTAGTTTGAACGCTGAAGACTGCCCCGCCAGGCTGAATGGGAGTCACAACGCGATGAGGAACAAGGATCAGCAGCGCCCTTTGTGGCAAACACAGGGCAGCTCTCCCTGAGCAGCTGGGAATGAAACGGGACGGAACTAACGAGCAGCACCGAAAATGTTGCAGAGCACCAGTAACCACAACGAGTCCATGACACAAGTGGAACTGCAGACACGGGGCAGCCAAGAAACGGACGCAGTCGCAGGAGACCACCTCCACTGTCAGAACGAGCAGAACTGAGAGACACTCAATGGGATGGAGCGGAATCACTGTAACGGGGACACACTGATGGCACACAGGACAGACAGACAGAAGTCAGAGTGAAACGGTTGTACAAAGGGCTCGGCTTTACCGACGTCCTTAGTACAGAGTGAAACGACGACGCCGCCGAAGGCGGCCAATCCGCCGCCCGAAGGGCGGCGGAAAAAATTTTGGGGTGTTTTTGGGTGAAAAACCGGGCAACCTGGGCCCTTTGGGACCACATAGGCTAGGAAAGGCCAAAATTTTCGATTTTTTTCGGAAATTTTTCGGTTTTTCAGAGTGTGGCAGTCCGCAGATACAGATTTTCGGGTCGGAAAAAAAATTTTTTTTTCGACCCAAAAAAATCGGATTTTTTCGGGGAGGGTCTCCGGTGGCCCCCCCTGGATTTCCTGATTTTTCCCGATTTTTCCTGATTTTCGGATTTTGCCCGAAATTTGCCCTTGTGTCAACCAGTGGCAAAATTTTCGGAAAATCGGGAAAAATCAGGAAAATCCGGAGTACCGGACACCCTCCTTAGTCAGTATTCGTCATCATAGTTATGTTGCCGCCGCTTCTCCTTCGCCTACCGCCCACACTTGGGTGCAGACAGCAGACAGCATATAAAGACACATCCATGTCCCTCGGTCGACACGATTCTCAGCAGTGGAAGGGGAGGGGAGGGTCGCAGCTGTCCCGCACTTATCCGCTGCGGGTCCTCGAAGGAGAACAGGGCTGCATCTTGGGCCATCTGTCGACCTCCTCTCGGTGCCTGTGGAGGTGGTGGGGGTTGCGGGTGCCATCTGGCTATGGGAGAGCTGAGGTGTTGTTGTTGAAGCCACCATTCGCAAGTGTCTGTGCCTGCTGCCGATGTCTGCGGGGGGCTGCGCGTCCACAGTCATCGGAGCACCTTCCCCGCCGCCCGCCGCGGTAAATTCCTCCGAGCCGGGGCGGCAGCAGCGAGGAAAAGGCGGCCGGACTTCCTGCGCAGCAGACAGGCCGGAAGTGAGTGGGCAGGCGTGTGCAGGCGGGCATGGCCACAAGGGGAGGCGCTTGTGCGGGCTGCGGCACCGGGGCGCTCTGCGCGGCAGAGCGAGCTGGGGCTGTGTTTGTTTTTGGGGGCACTCTCCTGGCGTAACTCCATCTCGCTAGAATCCCAACCAGGGTCGTTGCCCTTCCACGTTTTCAAAAGGGAGCGCATTCCCACCTTCGCGACCTTCCCGCTGTCTCCTTCTGGCATTGCCACTACCACGGTAACCACTGGCCAAAACGTCGCGTTGTCATTATCTTCGTCGTAGTCCACAGTCTGACGCCTCAGTCGCAGTGTTGCCAGAGGCGCTGTCCGAGTTGCTGCAGTCTTGCAGCGCTCGCATGAACATGCGATCTGCAATGCGATTGCACCCTGAGGACAACACGTGTGTGAAACGCAACCCCGTCCTCTCGATCAGGCTCAGAAGCGGCAGTGGTTGCCCGCGGGCCACATACACCTCACGGCTCCCCCCCCCCCCCGCTGGGCTGAGGCTCTAGTTTCAGCGGCCGAAAAGGGGCATTCAGCCATTCATCGTCAGCCGCCACCCTTTCAGTTTTGCAGTGTAGCTCAGTCCCACCCCAAGCCCTACCGAAGCTTGGATACACCTGGGTTGGGAATCGGGGCGTGTTTATTATCGGCAGTGGGATGCGACTTTGGGGCGCGACTGAACGCACGCGGAAATGCCTGAAAAATGATTCAGGAAATAAGAGCCTTGGCTGGGACTGGTTAGCTGCTGTCGGTATCTCCGATCGCCATCGCTGGCTGCGGCTGTCTTGCTAGGGGGCTGACCAGGGCCGAAGGGGCCGACGCGTTGCCTGCTGCACCTTTGAATGAGGGTCTGCTTTCTGATGGCTTCCAATACTGTCAACAATGCAGCAGCTGCACCTGCATCTGCGCCCTGTCCAGCCCATTTCCCGTAATACCACAGGTTGCGGTGCCGTATTCAGTCCTTCAGGGCGGGTCTAGAGTGCAGCGACCGGAGGCCCTGCGAGTCTCCGGACGTTCCCCCCTCCTCAACCCCCACGCCACCTGTGTTCCCCCCGGGGAGTCTTGCTCGGTCAGAGGATACAAAGGAGACAGGGGGGGGGGGGGGAGTCAGTTCATCCAGTTCTGCTTGTTGTATCAGTTCGCGTGCGGAGGGGCTGGAGCGGGACACAAATCCTGCTGTGAGTTGTGCGGTGTTTCCCCTCAGCCCCCCTTCCAACATTGCGCATTGCAAGTGGTTGTAAAAAGAACACCACGACAAGTCGGATCGCCCGTCCTTTCTCGACCTCACGACTCCCCCCCTACGCATCTACGGTGCTCAAAAGAGTTTGTGGTCGAATGCTGTGTTACTAAACCCCCATACTTCGTACCCCGTTCGTGACAAAAAACCCACTTGGGCCTCGTTTCTCCCGGTTTTCGTTCCCGCCCCGAGCATTGTTGCCGCACACCATTGGAATATTTGGGCCCCGTGCGGATCGCAGTGGGGTCATTTTGGTGGTATCGGTGCCAAGTATCTCCCGTGAAACGGGTCTGGTTCAGGTTCTGCTGGGAGTGTGACTGGGAGGCCGGGCTGCGGCCAGCACACACCACCACACGCCAGCGGGACCCGCCTCGCGTGGTTTTCAAAACCCCGTTATACCTTGTTTGAACCCCGTCCGGATCGTAGTGGGGGCATTCTGACCATCGGGCGCCTGTGCACACCCCTCACTGACTCCACCAGCTCATCCGTGCTACTGGGCTGCTTGCGTCAGCACTCGCATAATTGTATTCTTTTCGGTCCAATCGGCCACCCCGCGCCAGCCCTGGCGGCGAGCCACAACCGCCAGAATTTAAAACCCCAACACGTCCCGGAGGAGGTGTGCTACGAGCACCACGGGAAGGTGACAGCCTTCTGCAACCGCCAATCACTAAGGATACATGAACCAAGGCCACACACACAACCAAGTACACACTTTCAAGGAGTAGCCAATCTACGCCCCCTGGAGGGGGCATCTGTTGCGTTCCGCCTGCGCTGTCACTAGGAGGCAACTGTCGGCAAACCAGTGCAGCATGCGGTGGGGGGAGCGAGGTGTCTCCAGGTTGGTGCGTGCTTTATCATCATGGGGTCATTATTACCACGGAGCGCGAGGGGCAACTCGCTATAGGGGAGATGGCGTCACTCACCTGTGCCTTCATGGTGCTGGGGGGAGGAAAGGCAGAAACTCAACCACAGCCCTGCCTCAAGGGTTCGGGGAAGGCAGGAAGGGGGTGATTGCGGCACGCAACACAACACAGCCGTCGATGCAGGGGTGCACAACACTGCGAGGGTGGGCACAGGGGGGGCGAGCTGCCGGGGGGTGCTCTGCATCCTCAGACCCGTGCTGCGGAGTTTGCGAGTGTCTGGGGAGAGGGATGCAAAAGGTGCGGGCTGTGGTGGCAGTGCCATTTCCACTGCCAGTGCCAGTGGGTCGTCCCGAGCGGAGCTAGCTGACTCTCTGGCGCTGCGGTGGTGATGGGGTGCTGCCGCAACAGCCATGCCGGCCAGTCCCACCCCCTACCCACCCAGCCTCGAAAATTGGGTGCGGATCTTAGTAGCCAGTGTTCTCCCGATTCGCCACTCCGGGAAAAATGTGATGGCGAGTTTTGATCCGGAAAAAGGGGTGATAAAAAAAAATTGTTCGCGCGCTTCGCGCGCGAGCGCCTCCTGCAATGCACGTGTACATCCGCAACAACATTCGTTCTGCTCGATACGCTCTGCAGTGTGCGGTGTCAGTGGCCAACTAGGAAGTCGGACAGACTTCGTTGTGCAGGGATGGTCGTCTGCACGTACTCCGTCTTCACTCACGACCATGTCGCACTCCTGGTGTTGCGCCGTTTCCCACTTGCCATGGTACACCAAATGGGACATGTGTACACTCGACAGGCGCACATCACAGGGGGGTCTGGGGGGCGGAGTCCCCCAGCCGCCGGAGGCCACGGTAGCGAACATCTGGCATTCTCCTTCGCGTTCTTGGGTTCTTTGGATCAATCGCGTTTCGTCGTGGGGCACGAACCCAGAGACGCTCGTTGTTGGGAAGTTGTGCAGGTCGAGGAGTGGGAAAGCCGTCTAAAATTTGTGAAAAAAACCACCTCCAAAAAAATGGCGAAACTCGCCATCGGGTTTTCGGGGGAAAAAAATACAAATGGCGACTTTCGCCCCCAAACTCGCCATCGGGAGAACACTGTTAGTAGCCCACTCCGAGACCACCCGGGTTAGAGTGTGCTGTCCAGTACCCCCCGAAAGTGGGGCAGCAAGAGTTCGCCTTGTCCGACCTACAAAAATATGACACAGTTCACCTGGTGCTATGCGTGTTGTCATGCTACGAATACATTGGCAAGATTCTAAGAAGTGAACCAAACGGGTTATCGTCGGTCTGTAGTAGTGCGTGTCTCCCGGGAGTTGCGCTCACACTCTCAGAATGGGCGGGGCGGGAGGTAGGGCTGAGGGGGAGGGGCTTTGGCATCCAATGGCCTCCGTTTGTGACAAGATATATGGGCAAAGAAGCGTTGTGAAGTAACGACGGAAATCCTACAACTGAAGCTTGAGGATTAGCACCTTCATGCCACTTCACAGGGCCTCACCAGCCTTGAGAAACAAGTGTGCATTCGGACAATGAGTAAGGAATACGTCGAAACAGACCACCACCTGCAGGGCGCACATACACAGGCAGCGTGATGGAGGTGTTCCTGAAGGATTCGGCAACAGGCGTGGAGCACGCCACCGACGTCGGGTTGGACGACAGGCCGAGCAGGCTGAAGCGCATCGCACAGGAGGTGTTCCGCTACCCTGCGGGTGTGGAGGAGGACGTGCGGCTGTCGGTGGGGGGCAGGGCGGTGTGCGAGGACAAGCCTCTGTGCAATGCAGGTGTCGAAGCTGGGTGTGTGGTGGACGTGTCCCTGTGTCCCGACCGCTACCTCGATGCGGTGCGCAGCGGGGCTAATCATCTGTGGGAGTTGCCGCTGTGGGTGACGACGCGTGCCGAGGTGATTCAATGTGTTCCTCAGGAAGACTGCTTTGACGATACGGGCGAGCCCTGGTTGGCATATGCACACGACACCTTGAAGGGTGATCGTGAGATCGTTTTATTTGCAGTTCGACAAAATGGCTATTCACTCCAGTTCGCACATGACACCCTGAAGGGTGATCGCGAGATCGTTCTCGCCGCAGTTCAACAAGATGGCGCTTCACTCCAGTACGCACATGACACCTTGAAGAGTGATCCTGAGATATTTCTTGCTGCACGTTAACGAGACACGGCGCACTAGTCGACGAGATAACTAGTTATCGAACGAATGGACTAACGGGTGATATGCCCAATGGGTGACCACGAGTGATCACTCTTTAATTTCGAGTGATCACTCGTCAGAAAACTTGATAGATAATAGCTAGTTGCCTCGCTCGTCAAACTAGAAACTAGGGCTGTGAGACGATCAGTGAAGGTGGGGGTAAAACCGAAGACGCCCCCACCTACTTACTCCAACATCGAAGCCTAGGCGCTGGCCCTTGCTCGGCTTGTGCTGGGCACATCTGGCACTTCTAGTGCAGATCACGGTGCGCTTGCCGAGTCCGTACCGCCTGTCAGCCAGCCTGTCCCGAGGGCTGATTGGGGAGTACCGAGTCGTGTGGGGTGTGACGGTAGCGGACACATCGAGAGCATGTGCTGCTCGGTGTGCTCGATACTGCAATTTAAATCTTCACGTGTGGGTGTGCCTGTTGTCAGCTCCTTGGCTGCCACGCAGTGCGGGCAGCATGAGAGCCTCGGTGCAACCGACTCACCAGAAGCCGTGCCCAGGCCTGTCGTTAACTTTTCGATTTTGGAGATTTGGTGGGTTGACGCTCCTGTTTTGGGGGGGGGGGGGGGGGAATCAGGGGGGAAAACACTAGGGGTCAATTTTTCTCGCGCGCGCTTCGCGCGCGCTCGTGTTGTTGCCGAATTTTCCCGTCGGTGTACCACTAGGTGGGCACGGTGTGAGGCGCTGGGTTCCTTCCGTGGTTCCTCTCCCGCTCGCGCCATCCTCGGGTGCCGGAGGAAACCCAAAAAGTGGCTTTCGGGACCATGATTTACCCCCTGATATGCCACTGCCGTTGAAGCGCAAGGACTTGGTTACTAGACGGGCACGCGAGATGGGGGGTCTGGGGGGCAG
This sequence comes from Rhynchopus euleeides, assembly GCA_963210315.1. NCBI lineage: Eukaryota > Euglenozoa > Diplonemea > Diplonemida > Diplonemidae > Rhynchopus > Rhynchopus euleeides. Next base: position 404,122 of record OY723320.1, on the reverse strand, counting down.
AGCCCCCCAGCCGCCGGAGGCCACGGTAGTGAACATCTGTTCCTGCAAAACCATACTCTCTTCGACGTCGACCCAGTGAAAGTGGGTTGACGCTTGGTCGACGCTTGGTGAGCGTCGACCCAGTGTAACCGGGTCAACGCTAGGTTAGCGTCGACCCAGCGTAATAAATGGGTTGACGCTTGGTCCAGGCTTGAATGGCAACCCAGTTCCACTGGGTCGACGCTCCAAGCCTCGACCAAGCGTCAGCCCAGTTCCACTGGTTCGACGCTTTTTTATGGGGGGGGAAACCCAAAATCACTGGGTCGACGGTCGACGCTTAGCGACATGCCTGAGCCGTGCCCCTCCACCGAGTGGGGAGGGCGTTGTTCGAGCAGCGCTGCAATAATCGTTCAAAGTCTTGCCTCGTGTGTGTGGAGAAGCGGGCAGCGGGGGTGAGCGTGAACAGTGTAAGATGTGGTCAGGGGTGGGGAGGGGTTCTGAAGCAATTTACACGTCCTTGCACTCTGACATCCATACAATAATGGGAGGGGACGGGCAGCGGGGCTGTTGGGTGAGGGCGGGGGGTGGGGTTGAGGGTCAGGAGAGTCGCCATGCCTGTAGGCGCGGTCATATGGTGTTGTAGCAAAGGACAGCCCCCGCCCTGTCGCAGCAACTGCAGAACGGAACAGCGACACACCCCACCCACGACCACCATTATCCCGAGAAAGAGGTTTCACATCCCAAAAAGTGTGTGGGGAAGCAGTGCACGGTGGGCCCACTGTGAGTGGGGAAGAGACACGAAGGCGATCCAAAGGCGCAGGCGGCACGCCCTCTCCCTCCCCGAAACACAGAAACACATCAACACACCACCTGCAGGGCGCACATACACAGGCAGCGTGATGGAGGTGTTCCTGAAGGATTCGGCAACAGGCGTGGAGCACGCCACCGACGTCGGGTTGGACGACAGGCCGAGCAGGCTGAAGCGCATCGCACAGGAGGTGTTCCGCTACCCTGCGGGTGTGGAGGAGGACGTGCGGCTGTCGGTGGGGGGCAGGGCGGTGTGCGACGACGAGCCCCTGTGCAATGCAGGTGTCGAAGATGGGTGTGGGGTGGACGTGTCCCTGTGTCCCGACCGCTACCTCGATGCGGTGCGCAGCGGGGCTAAGCGTCTGTGGGAGGTGCCGCTGTGGGTGACGACGCGTGGCGAGGTGATTCAATCTGCTCCTGAGCAAGACGGTTTGGATGATCCCTGGTTGGCAGATGCACATGCCACCGTGCAAAGTGACCGTGATATCGTCCTCGCTGCAGTTCAGGAAAGGGGCGTTTCACTCGAGTACGCGCATGACACCTTGAAGGGTGATCGCGGGATCGTTCTCGCTGCAGTTCAGCAAGTTGGCTGGTCACTCCAGTTCGCAGACGACACCTTGAAGGGTGATCGTGAGATTGTTCTTGCTGCAGTTCAACAACATGGTTATGCACTCGAGTGCGCACACGACAACTTGAAGAGTGATCGTGAGATCGTTCTTGCTGCAGTCCAGAAGAACGGGGGTTCACTCGAGTTCGCACACAACGTCTTCAGGGGTGATCGTGAGATAGTTCTCTCTGCTGTTCAAGCAGGCTGTTCACTTGTGTACGCACACGACACCCTGAAAGGTGATCGTGAGGTAGTTCTCGCTGCAGTTCAACAAGATGGCCATTCATTCAAGTACGCACACGAGACGTTGAAGGGTGATCGAGAGATCGCTCTCGCTGCAGTTCGTCATTGTGGTGGTCTCCTCTGCCACGCACACATCAGCGTGAGGGGTGATCGAGAGGTAGTTCTCGCCGCAGTTCAACAATGCTGTTATTCGCTTGATTACGGTGTTTCACTCCAGTACGCAGACGACACCTTGAAGGGTGATCGTGAGATAGTTCTTGCTGCAGTTCAACAAGGTGGTGATTCACTCGAGTTCGCACACGACGCCCTGAAGGGTGATCGTGAGATTGTTCGTGCTTCAGTTCAAAACTCTGGGGAGTCACTCAAGTTTGCCAGTGACACTCTGAAGGGTGATCGTGAGATCGTTCTCGCCGCAGTTCAACAAAGTGGCTATGCACTCGAGTCAGCGCACGACACCTTCAAGGGTGATCGTGAGATCGTTCTCATTGCAGTTCGTTCTGCTGGCATGGTCCTCTGCGAAGTGCACAAGGCCTTCAAGGAGGATCGTGAGATTGTTCTACTTGCAGTTCAACAGTTTGGCTCGTCACTCCAGTACGCACACGACACCTTGAAGCGTGATCGTGAAATAGTTCTTGCTGCAGTTCAAGGTGACGGCGATTCACTTGAGTACGCACATGACACTCTGAAGGGTGATCGTGAGATAGTTCTCGCTGCAGTTCAATCAAACAGATCTTCACTCCGGTTTGCGCACAACACCTTGAAGAGTGATCCTGAGATGATTTTTGCTGCTGCACGTTAGCTTGACGAACGAGTGTCAGGGGGAAAGTCGACGACGACGCCTGAGATGCCAGCATCAGAGCCTTGGCGGGACAGGGCACACATCTCTCGAGTCGTTGGGTGATGTGCTTTGCCTTTCATCATACCCCCTCCCCATTCCCCGGACACGACCTGCGTATCAAGCGAGGCGAAGTCAGCCATGCGCTTTGTTTCTCTTCTGCTTTCCTTCCCATTCCTGGCGGGGACCACGGGGCGTTTACTCGACACAACAGAGGCTGAACAGCAAGATTAAAAAGCAAGATTAAAAAACTACGTAAATCGGCCCTGTCAGGGGCACCACCGAAAACATCTGCATTTCCCGCCCTCCGGTGTGTGGTCTGTGCAGCCAGCAGCGCCCTTGCCGTCGCTTCTCTTCCTAACCCACGCCAAGCGACAGGGCGAACAGCAGCACGGGGGGGCACCGTCCCCACCTGTGTAAGTGCCACCTCAGTATTGCTCTCTCCCTTGACCAACTCACGATCCCTCGCCTGACAAGCGAGGCTGTGGTGCAGAGAACAGGTTGTCAGAACGGAACAGCGACACACCCCACCCACGATCACCATTCTCCCGCGAAAAGTTTTCACATCCCAAAAAGCGGACTGAGCCACGTGTGCGAGGAAGCATGAAAATTCTCCCACGAAAAGAATCAGTGCACGGTGCGACCACTGTGAGTGGCGGAAGAGAAGCGCGAAGCGTTCACCACGTGCACCGAGAACTTTGACCCGGTGACCCGCTTGAAAGCGAAGCCCTTTGGGATCGTCCCGTGCACGGCCAACACATTGTTCAGCGCGGTCGTTCCGGAGGAATCAATCCCGTTCTCCACATCGAGAGTGGCCACGATCCCCAGCAACAGGTCAGTCGCACTCGATTTGCCCTCGCCTGTCGTAGAGTGCGACGCCCACGCACAGGCGACCGACTGCGCCGCCTGCAAGGACCTTCCAAGCTTGTGCGTGCAGCATTGCAACACACCCCGGTTGGCATCCTTCGCCATCCTGTTGGCGGTCGCACAGTGGTCCACCATCACCATCTGCTCCACACACACATCCTGTGCCTCGATCTTCTGCATCGTCTCCTTCAGATTATCCGAGAGCAGCTTTGCTCGCGTAGACGGAACTATCCGTGTCGTGACGGTGGCGCTCACCTCTTTCCCGCCCACGTACCCGGAAGCCACATTAGAGTCGTGCATGCGACCCCCAATCCTGGCGGAGGTGTCGCACCCAATGGCCACGGTGGGCTTGTCCCCCAGCTGCGAGTCCCTCGCCTTATCCTTCAGGTACTCAAAGAAGGCCTCGACAGACACCCGGCCGGCCACCCAGTCGAGGCGCCCAATCGTCCGAGCCGAGGGAATGGGCAGCTTCTCGCGAGGCAGCCCAAACAGCATAGCGAAGACGTCCCCGATGACCGGCCGGTGCACCGCTTTCAGACCCAGGCCCTCCCAACGCAGGCGGTGCACGAAGGCGATCCAAAGTCGCAGGCGGCACACCCTCTCCCTCCCCGAAACACATCAACACACCACCTGCAGGGCGCACATACACAGGCAGCGTGATGGAGGTGTTCCTGAAGGATTCGGCAACAGGCGTGGAGCACGCCACCGACGTCGGGTTGGACGACAGGCCGAGCAGGCTGAAGCGCATCGCACAGGAGGTGTTCCGCTACCCTGCGGGTGTGGAGGAGGACGTGCGGCTGTCGGTGGGGGGCAGGGCGGTGTGCGACGACGAGCCCCTGTGCAATGCAGGTGTCGAAGATGGGTGTGGGGTGGACGTGTCCCTGTGTCCCGACCGCTACCTCGATGCGGTGCGCCGCGGGGCTAAGCGTCTGTGGGAGGTGCCGCTGTGGGTGACGACCCGTGCCGAGGTGATTCAATCTGCTCCTGAGCAAGACGGTTTGGATGATCCCTGGTTGGCAGATGCACATGCCACCGTGCAAAGTGACCGTGATATCGTCCTCGCTGCAGTTCAGAACAGGGGCGATTCACTCGAGTACGCGCATGACACCTTGAAGGGTGATCGCGGGATTGTTCTCGCTGCAGTTCAACAAAATGGCTGGTCACTCCCTTACGCAGACGACACCTTGAAGGGTGATCGTGAGATAGTTCTCGCTGCAGTTCAGAAAAGGGGCGATTCACTCGAGTATGCACACGACAACTTGAAGGGTGATCGAGAGATCGTTCTTGCTGCAGTCCAGGAGAGTGGGGGTTCACTCGAGTACGCACACGACGCCTTCAGGGGTGATTGTGAGATAGTTCTCTCTGCAGTTCAAGCAGGCTGTTCACTCGAGTACGCACACGACACCCTGAAAGGTGATCGTGAGGTAGTTCTTGCTGCAGTTCAATGTGATGGCCATTCATTCAAGTACGCACACGAGACGTTGAAGGGCGATCGAGAGATCGCTCTCGCTGCAGTTCGTCATTGTGGTGGTCTCCTCTGCCACGCACATACCAGCGTGAGGGGTGATCGAGAGGTAGTTCTCGCCGCAGTTCAACAATGCTGTTATTCGCTCGATTACGGTGTTTCACTCCAGTACGCAGACGACACCTTGAAGGGTGATCGTGAGATAGTTCTTGCTGCAGTTCAACAAGGTGGTGATTCACTCGAGTTCGCACACGACGCCCTGAAGGGTGATCGTGAGATTGTTCGTGCTTCTGTTCAAAACTCTGGGGAGTCACTCAAGTTCGCCAGTGACACTCTGAAGGGTGATCGTGAGATCGTTCTCGCCGCAGTTCAACAAAGTGGCTATGCACTCGAGTATGCACACGACACCTTCAAGGGTGATCGTGAGATGGTGCTCATTGCAGTTCGTTCTGCTGGCATGGTACTCCACGCAGTACACGACGCCTTCACGGAGGATCGTGAGATTGTTCTCCTTGCAGTTCAACAGTTTGGCTTGTCACTCCAGTTCGCGCACGACCACTTGAAGGGTGATCGTGAGATAGTTCTTGCTGCAGTTCACGAAAACGGCGAGTCACTTGAGTACGCACATGACACTCTGAAGGGTGATCGTGAGATAGTTCTCGCTGCAGTTCAATACTACAAATCTGCACTCCAGTTTGCGCACGATGCCTTGAAGAGTGATCCTGAGATACTTCTTGCTGCTCGTTAGCTTGACGAATGAAAGTGAGGGGGGATATCGACGCCGCCTGAGTTGCCAGCATCAGAGCCTTGGCGGGACAGGGCACACATCTCTCGAGTCGTTGGGTGAGTTGCTTTGCCTTTGATCATAACCCCTCCCCATTCCCGGACACGACCTGCATATCAAGCGAGGCGAAGTCAACCATGCGCTTTGATTCTCTTCTGCTTCCCTTCCCATTCCTGGCGGGGACCACGGGGCGTTTACCCGACGCAACAGAGGCTGAACAGCAAGAGTGCCCGGACACAACCTGCTGATCAAGTGAAGAGTGTTCACATCTGGTTTACCTTTTCTTCTGTTTCTTTTCTTCTAATTCCACAAGGCTGTCAAGCTTTTATGTTGACCTGAAAAGTGAACCATATCGGTGTGTTGTGCACAGTGCTAGTTGTGCCTGCCGGGAACTGATTCCCCCGGGTTCCAAAGGGCTTTGATCTGTGCCTGCTGATGCGGCGAGAGGAGGACGTGGTGTGGAAAGCTCGAAATGACGACACAGCTAATGTACAAAGTGAGTGGCGAGAAGGCAGCAGCCATCGCACGTCGCAGGATAGGCAACACCCTCCCCCCAGCCCCCCCCGCCCCCTCCGTGTTGTGTTGTACATTGATCTGCCTTGCACAACATGCCTGGTGTAGTGACTACAAGGACTCACATTGCAAGAAGATGCTGGGAGACTTGCTTTTCCATTCACTCTCGACGATCAAACCCCCCTCCTGTGTTCCACCCTCTACACACGGGTGGCATACCACCTGGAGCCGTGCCCCTGCCACCTAGCGGGGGGGAGGGCGGGGCCTGTTCGAGCAGCGCTGCAATAATCGTTCAGAGTCTTGCCTCGTCTGTGTGGGGAACCGGGCCACGAGCCACAGGTGTGTGGGGAAGCAGTGCCCGGTGGGACCACTGTGAGTGGCGGAAGAGACATGAAGGCGATCCAAAGGCGCAGGCGGCACGCCCTCTCCCTCCCCGAAACACAGAAACACACCACCTGCAGGGCGCACATACACAGGCAGCGTGATGGAGGTGTTCCTGAAGGATTCGGCAACAGGCGTGGAGCACGCCACCGACGTCGGGTTGGACGACAGGCCGAGCAGGCTGAAGCGCATCGCACAGGAGGTGTTCCGCTACCCTGCGGGTGTGGAGGAGGACGTGCGGCTGTCGGTGGGGGGCAGGGCGGTGTGCGATGACGAGCCCCTGTGCAATGCAGGTGTCGAAGATGGGTGTGGGGTGGACGTGTCCCTGTGTCCCGACCGCTACCTCGACGCGGTGCGCAGCGGCGCTAAGCGCCTGTGGGAGGTGCCGCTGTGGGTGACGACGCGTGCCGAGGTGATTCAATGTGTTCCTCAGGAAGACAGTCGGGAGAAACCCTGGTTGGCAGATGCACATGCCACCGTGCAAAGTGACCGTGATATCGTCCTCGCTGCAGTTCGACAGAATGGCGAATCACTCCAGTTCGCATTCGACGCCTTGAAGGGTGATCGCGGGATTGTTCTCGCTGCAGTTCAACAAAATTGTTATGCACTCGAGTTCGCACACGACGCCTTGAAGGGTGATCGTGAGATCGTTCTTGCTGCAGTTCGACAGTATGGCCCTATGCTCGAGTACGCACACGCCACCTTGAAGCGTGATCGTGAGATAGTTCTCGCTGCAGTTCAGGAACACGGCTCTTCACTCGAGTACGCACACGACACCTTGAAGAGTGATCGTGAGATCGTTCTCGCCGCAGTTCAGGAACACGGCTTTTCACTCCATGACGCACACGACACCTTGAAGAGTGATCGTGAGGTAGTTCTCGCCGCAGTTCACGAAGACGGCTCTTCACTCCAGTACGCACACGACGCCTTCAAGTGTGATCGAGAGATCGTTCTTGCTGCAGTTCAAAGAAGCGGCGAGTCGCTCTTCTTCGCAGACGATACCTTGAAGGGTGATCGTGAGATCGTTCTTGCTGCAGTCCAGCAGAACGGCTCTTCACTTGAGTACGCACACAACACCCTGAAGGGTGATCGTGAGATCGTTCTCTCTGCAGTTCAAGCAGGCTGTTCACTTGAGTACGCACCCGACACCCTGAAAGGTGATCGTGAAGTCGTTCTCGCCGCAGTTCAACAAGATGGCAATTCATTCAAGTACGCACACGAGACGTTGAAGGGTGATCGAGAGATCGCTCTCGCTGCAGTTCGTCATTGTGGTGGTCTCCTCTCCCACGCACACATCAGCGTGAGGGGTGATCGAGAGGTAGTTCTCGCCGCAGTTCAACAATGCTGTCGTTCTCTAGATTACGGTGTTTCACTCCAGTACGCACACGACACCTTGAAGGGTGATCGTGAGATAGTTCTTGCTGCAGTTCAACAAGATGGTGATTCACTCTTTTTCGCAGACGACACTCTGAAGGGTGATCGTGAAATTGTTCGTGCTTCAGTTCAACAAGATGGGGAGTCACTCAAGTTCGCCAGTGACACTCTGAAGGGTGATCGTGAGATCGTTCTCGCCGCAGTTCAAGAAAGTGGCTATGCACTCGAGTATGCACACCACACCTTCAAGGGTGATCGTGAGATGGTTCTCATTGCAGTTCGTTCTGCTGGCAATGTCCTCCGCAAAGTACGCAAGGCCTTCAGGGAGGATCGTGAGATCGTTCTACTTGCAGTTCAACAGTTTGGCTTGTCCCTCGATTACGCACACGACAACTTGAAGGGTGATCGTGAGATAGTTCTTGCTGCAGTTCAACAAGATGGTGATTCACTTGAGTACGCACACGACACTCTGAAGGGTGATCGTGAGATAGTTCTCGCTGCAGTTCAATCAAGCAGATCTTCACTCCGGTTTGCGCAGAACGCCTTGAAGAGTGATCCTGAGATGATTTTTGCTGCACGTTAGCTCGACGAATGAAAGTGAGGGGGGATATCAACGACGCCTGAGATGCCAGCATCAGAGCCTTGGCGGGACAGGGCACACATCTCTCGAGTCGTTGGGTGAGTTGCTTTGCCTTTCATCATACCCCCTCTCCCTTCCCGGACACGACCTGCATGTCAAGCGAGGCGAGGTCAACCATGCGCTTTGATACTCTTCTGCTTCCCTTCCCATTCCTGGCGGGGACCACGGGGCGTTTATACCCGACACAACAGAGGCTGAACAGCAAGAGTGCCCGGACACAACCTGCTGATCAAGTGAAGCGAGTTCATGTCTGGTTTCCCCATTTCTTCTAATCCCACAAGGCTGTCAAGCTTTCAACAACACGTGTTGTGTCAACTGCTCCCTGTACCTTGTGTTGAGTACTGATATGAGAGATCTTTTCATTCGTCATGTCTCGTGCCGTGTACCGTACGGCCGTACGCTGACACCACTGCGCTAGCGGGGGTCGCTATGACCCCCGCCCCAGACCCCGCTCCAGGGGGTGGGGGTCCACCGTGTACGTCTATTTCACTACCCCCCCCCCCCCCGACAGGGGTACACGGTCAGGGCAATTCCTAACTATCGACCCATCGACCCACCAGAAACCGGTTTCCCCCCCCCCCCCCCACTTTTTCCATCGACCCAGGCATGTCGCTAAGCGTCGACCGTCGACCCAGTGATTTTGGGTTTCCCCCCCCATAAAAAAGCGTCGACCCAGCGTCGACCCAGTGGAACTGGGTTGACGCTTGGTCGAGGCTTGGAGCGTCGACACAGTGGAACTGGGTTGCCATTCAAGCCTGGACCAAGCGTCAACCCATTTATTACGCTGGGTCGACGCGAACCTAGCGTTGACCCGGTTACACTGGGTCGACGCTCACCAAGCGTCGACCAAGCGTCAACCCACTTTCACTGGGTCGACGTCGAAGAGAGTATGGTTTTGCAGGAACAGATGCTCACTACCGTGGCCTCCGGCGGCTGGGGGCTCCGCCCCCCAGACCCCCTGTGGCGTATGTCTCGTACTCAAGTCATTCGATTCCCACCAGGTCAGGGAATCCAACCACTCCAATAGCCTCAGGGACGTAGCCAACTCACACAGAATCTGTACGCCCACAATGAACAGATGTTCACTACCGTGGCCTCCGGCGGCTGGGGGGCATTGCCCCCCAGACCCCCCATCTCGCGTGCCCGTCTCGTAACCAAGTCCTTGCGCTTCAACGGCCCTGGCATATCAGGGGGTAGCGTCGAAATCATGGTCCCGAAAGCCATTTTTTGGGTTTCCTCCGGCACCCGAGTGGCGCGAGCGGGAGAGGAACCACGGAAGGAACCCAGCGCCTCACACCGTGCCCACCTAGTGGTCCACTGATGGGGAAATGAGGCAACAACACGAGCGCGCGCGAAGCGCGCGCGAGAAAAATTTGCCCCTAGTGTTTTCCCCCCTGATCCCCCCCCAAAACAGGAGCGTCAACCCACCAAATCTCCAAAATCGAAAAGTTAGCGACAGGCCTGCCATCGACCCATCGACCCACCGACCCACCGAATTTCTGGGTCGGTGGGTTGATGGGTTGAGGGGATCGACCCGTCGACCCATCAACCCACCGACTTTGGTCAGGGGCTTGACATGATATGGATCCTGTCAACCTGTGAACAGATGTTCACTACCGTGGCCTCCGGCGGCTGGGGAGCTCCGCCGCCCAGACCCCCCTGTGGCGTGTCTTTGCGCGACAATTTATCGTCACATCGGGGAGGGTCTGGCCACTCAGGATGCAGCCCATTTCACACCGAACCTGCGCCCGCCAGGAATAAATGTTCGCTACCGTGCAGGGTTTCCCCGAATAGCCACCGAGGCCAAAAGTCGTGGCTAAAAACAGTCTGGTCTGCAACCCCCCCTAAAAAAAATTTCTCGCGCGCCTTCGGCGCGCTCGGCCTCGGCCAATTTGTGCGTACGCACATGAGGCGCTACGCTCTATCTAGTCTCTCCAGAATTCAAATGATCAGTTTTTCGCGACGAGAAGCAGAACGAGAAGTTGAGCGTCGGAGGGGCGTCGTTTGAGGAGGAGGCACAGCCAACACCCGCTGGCTCGAGAGATCCGACGCCTTGATCTCAGAGAGCATAAAAGCACGGGAAGCGTACTGCCTCTTCCATGTCAGGTTCCGGGCCTTGCACTGTGCAAGCAACACAGCCTGGTCCCCTGAGTACGCTCCGTAGTCGAATCGGAGTGTGGAGAGTTGCACGCGGCTGTTGCTCTTCGGTGCAAAGCCAAAGCTCGCAAGACCCTTTTGCGTCCATTCTGGAGGCATGTTGACAGTCAAGCACCAGGACAGTAGGTACTCGTGTGCGTCTGCAAGGGTGCATGATGATAGGAATGAACGTGGCGTGAGGTACGACAGGTGGCGTGCGCAAAAAAGACCTCCGGCCAACGCAAAACCTACCCGGTCGTCTTCCGTCAGGCTGACCTACCCAAGTCCTTTAGACCACCCCTCCTCTGTGACCCCCTCCTAGTGGCCCACCTCCGAAAAGTCCTAAAAAAATACCCCATGGCTATTTAGCCATCGCCGGATTTTCGAAAAATCCTAAAATTTGGCCCAAATGGCTAAATAGCCACGTCGGGGAAACCCTGCTACCGTGGCCTCCGGCGGCTGGGGGGCAGAGCCCCCCAGACCCCCCCTGTGCCCTATGTTCGTCCAGCAGGGACAGGCACCCCCCGTTTGAAAGGTAGCCTATTGGATCCTGCGTGTCATGTCATCTTGAACATGAGTTCATCACGCAGCTGTTTCAGGGGGAGTCCCAAAAAGTGCAAGCCCTGTGGGTCGATGCTACGTCATCGTCTGCCATGCTGCCCGCCCCGTCAATCATGGGGAGGTCCTGCACCCCAAGGAAGTTGCAGATGCAATGGGCGCGAAGAAAACACGGGCCACCATGGAGCTGCTAGCTGAGCGCGCACGTTTCGCGCGCGAAGCGCGCGAAATTTTTTTTACCCCCCTTTTTGACAGTCTTTGCCCAGCTCCCCCCTTTTTCCCCCCATCGACCCAGTTTTCCCCCGACCCTGGAAAGTTAGGAATACCCCTGGTACACGGTGGACTCCCACCCCCTGGAGCGGGGGTCTGGGCGACCCCCGCTAGCCATAGGGTGCGGGCGATTCGGTTATCGCCCAAATCGCAAAAATTATCGCCCTCATTATCGCCCATTCTGTCAAGGCGATAAGTGGGCGATAATTTTTCCGTCGTATTTTTGGGGGCAAAATGGCCCGGCCAGGGACGTCAGATCACTGCTGAGGTGGTGAGTGGGTCATTGCCTCAGTGAAGACCCGGTTCCTGACCTAGATCAAGCCCTCTGCTCCAGTGTTCTCAGTGGGTGATGAATCTGTGACCAGGGTCAGAACCGCCCCAGGTCTCAGATCAGCCGTGAAGCTTCCTGTGGGCTATGCAATGAGTCATCTCAAACGTACGGAGTTCATCTCCTCCCATTCAGACCGACTACGCATCTCCTTCAACACTAAGGTGTACCCGCTTCATGCTCACGAGTGCTCCTAGTAACGGCGAGTGAACAGGTCCTGAGCGAGGTCAAGATCTGGGCCAATGCCAGTTCCTCACGTGGGTTTTGACCGAGGAAATGACCCACTCACATGACGTCAGTGGTCAGAAGCTGATTTCTGATGCAGAATCCTAGGTCTTGGCCCAGTTGTTGACGAGGCCACAGGGCCCTGTGGGACCCAGGGTCAGTAGAGCGGTAACCCACTCACCACTGGCTGAAGACCCCTTCAGAAAGTGTGAAAGAAAACGGGCGATAATGGGCGATAATAAGCGATAAGGCGATTCGATACGCGATAATCGAGGCTCGAACCCGGTTGGGCGAATATAGGGCGATAGGCGAATCGCCCACACCCGATGGCTAGCGGGAGTCTGCCCTGCTATTTTTGGTGCCCAGACGACCCCCGCGAGCGGGGGTCGGACCTCGCCAGACCCCCGATATTCCGATATCCCAAAAAGGTGCACCCTGACGTGTGGGAGTCCACCGTGTAGTCATAAGAAATCTCGCATTCTAACTTTTATCGTACTGATCGAGAATTATTTAAGGCCCCTAAACAGAAAACCCACCTAAACTCCCGTGAAGTATTTTTGGATTAATTTATGGCGTAAAATAATTTTCGGATTAATTTATGGTGTTACCGAAATAGGGGCAACTTCGCACGAACGGGGCACGAAATATCAGGGTGGGCCCATTTTTTCTCTTTCCCCCCCCTTTTTTTTCTTGGTGGGATTTTTCACGTATTGCCTGTGTTTCTTCATGAGCCACTCGAATTTCGCGTGAATTTTGGGCTTGTATAGGCCTGGATAGGCCTATACATGCATGTATTGGCCCGTTCTGGCCTGTTTAGGTCGGCTGGAGGACGTTGCAGAAGTGGCATCTCGCTGAGGGTTTCCCTTTGGTGTTGGGCCACCAGGAGGGGAGGGACCCAATATGAGAGTAAAATAGGTGGGCAGAGCAACCTAGTGGTCGAGGTTTCCGGGAGCACCGGCGCGCAGCGCTGTGTGATCCATGAATGATCTGCCCGTGGCTGCACAGCTTGTGCAGACGACCCTCTCTCACGGAGGAGGGCTACCTCCAGCTGCGGTCTACCGGTTACTGGGGCGGACGACCCCTGGGCGTCAGAGGTTAGGGAGGTCGACAAGGAGGTGATCCCGTTCCTGTGGGAGGGCGGCGTGGTGCAGTGCACCGAGCTGCCGAGCCCGTGGTGCGCGGAAGGAGCTAGAGGCGCTGCTCCACGACCTGGGGCCGGCGACCAGGAGCCAGAGCGACGAGCGCCGCACGTGGTGTTGCAATGGAAGGAGGGAAGCGCCCTCAAGAGTACTGCCTCCTGGTGGTCCACCGACGGGCAAGCTCAAGCTAATCTAGAGCGTAGTTGTCCATATCCATCCCGGCATTGAGTGTTCTGGGGTGTGTTCGTTGCCACTGTGTGGCAACGAGCTCCTGGAACGTGGAAAAAGGGGGCCGAAAAAAACGGGGCCCAAACGGGTTTTTGGCCACGAACAGGGCACGAAATATCAGGGGGTCGATAACACCAATTTACGCATTTATTTTCCGCCACCACCCTGGGGGTCGAGGGGCTGGCACAAGAGCGTCCTCGGGACCCACATGAGGCCCACCCCGAAGGTGGCTGCTGAGCACCTGGACTTGTAGTACAGCCCAGAGCCTGGTATGACAAGGTGACCAACCCGACCGGTCGGTCGGCCTCTCGGGCCACCTCCCAAACAGGCACTTTTTCGACCAGAAACCCACGGAATGACCGTGGATCGGCCGTATCCCGCGATTTTTCACCGCCAGGTTGAATTCCGACCACCTGAAAAATCCACCCAAAATTTTCGGCAAAATCTCTTTGTCTCGAAAAAGTGTGTGAAAAATGCCAGATTGCAGCCCCCCCACTCGTGACCACCCGCAGGATGAAAAATTGCTGCAGCCCATCCCCACCCGCCCCAGCCCACCCGCCTTGCATAATCCTCGATACGTACGATAAAAACATGTACCTGGCACCCCCCGTGTTTAAGTCCCCCCCCTGGAGGCGATTTTCGGCCGGGGGGGACTTAAACACGGGGGGGGCGGACCTAAACACAGGGGGGGCTTACTGGGGGGGGGCAATTAATCGTAAGTAGTCGAATAATCGTAAGGGGGCGATTAATTGTACAACATTTTCTGGGCCATTTATACGTAAATTTGTTTTGAATAATCGTAGGGGTTACGATTATTCACTTTTGGCCAAATTTCTGACTTTTCCTCAGAAGATCAAGCAACAGGAACAGCAGGGATCCCACTCAGGCTGTACAAAGTGGAGAATCGGTCGTCATAGACCAGTGATTGAGTCACCCCACATGTCGGAGCACACATGCCCCGAGTTTAATGGGTGGAAGAGGGGGTCTTCGCTCCGGGTCAATTTGGGTCAACTTGGGTCAATTTGGGTCACCCTGGGGTTTTTCACCTTAGGAAAATGGGGGGCTTCGCTCCGGGTCAATCTGGGTCAGCTTGGGTCAGTGACCCGGAGCGAAGCCCCCCCCCTTAGGTGACCAAAAATAGGTGAAAATTTTTGCCTATTTTCCCTTGTGTCAAACTTGGAGTCTGACCCAAAAATCGGAATCTGTGACCCATGGTTTATATGGGCAAACCTGAAAATTTCCGACTTTTTCCCCAATTTTTCCCACTTCCTGGCCATACCTTTCCCGACCCAAAATCAAACAAATGCAGCGGAAAATGGCCAAAAATAGGCCAAAAAACACCAAATTTTTTCCTATGGGAACGAACATGGGGGTCTTCGCTCCGGGTCAATTTGGGTCAACTTGGGTCAATTTGGGTCACCCTGGGGTTTTTCACCTTAGGAAAATGGGGGGCTTCGCTCCGGGTCAATCTGGGTCAGCTTGGGTCAGTGACCCGGAGCGAAGCCCCCCCCCTTAGGTGACCAAAAATAGGTGAAAATTTTTGCCTATTTTCCCTTGTGTCAAACTTGGAGTCTGACCCAAAAATCGGAATCTGTGACCCATGGTTTATATGGGCAAACCTGAAAATTTCCGACTTTTTCCCCAATTTTTCCCACTTCCTGGCCATACCTTTCCCGACCCAAAATCAAACAAATGCAGCGGAAAATGGCCAAAAATAGGCCAAAAAACACCAAATTTTTTCCTATGGGAACGAACTTCGCCCCCCACGCCACACGCACCTCCCGGCCGGGGGCCGGTTCGGTCGTCGTCGGCTGCGCTCAAAGGGCGTGCGGTAGCCGACGCCCTTTTGTGCTCGCCTCCTCCTCCCACACTTCAGTATGACGTTTAGGTGCGTCGGTGTTCCTGCTTTGTTCTTCTGTTGACTGGGACGGGCCAGTCCTCGTGGGTTGCCGACCGGTGTGTCCTCCCCTGGGATCCCCTCCTCCCCCCACCACTTGCATCTGGTTCAGCTTCAGTGAGAGCTGAGCGGGAGCCATACTTGCTCTCGGTGACCAATTGTCCGCAGTCCTACATCATGACGAGTTTGGTAATGCCCACTCGCAGACATCCCCCGTCCCAGGTGTTCTGCCGTGGGGCAGCTCACCATCTGCTGTGGTCACACACCAGCGAGCAGGCCCTGTCAACGAAATCGATGTGACTGCTCTTGCCGCAGGGCAACGGAGGTGGGCCTGCATTGCATCCTGTTGCCGCTCAGTTCTGTTCCCACTGGAGATTCTTGTTGCGCCGCAGATCGAACAGTCTTTCGTGTCGTCGGCGCCGATCTTGTATAAAACGTAGGCAGTAGGCTGCTGTGGGTGACCTGCAGGTTACCCGTCCCTTTCGTGCAGGCAGCGCCAGAGGTGCGATGTTTTTATGGGAACACGGCAGCTGCCCCGCACTCCATTCTGCTCTCTTGTCTGCTGTTTATGTTGAACAAGGTCTGGCTGCCAGTGATCTCGCTGGGGGTCGGGCAAACCAAAAAAGAGGTAGGGCACAGGGTGGGCCGAGCTCGCGAGAAAAAAGGTGCAGCCCAACCCCGCCCCGACTTCCCGTGGTATGATGCAAACAGGATCGAATACACGACCACAGAACATTTTCCCCCAATTCGAGAGGCACCGGATGTTGCTGCCTTTGGTCGTCGCCTGCTGGATCAAAAATCAGGAATCCAGGGGATCTTGGATTGCCTTTGAGTACTTGCAAAACTGCAATCCCGAGAAACTTTGCCAGCTAGTGTTCAGGAACGGCAGCAAATCTCATGGCTTGCATCGCTTTGTGGATGGTGTGCGATGATCAATCCCATACACGCAAGGACTTGGTCGCGAGACAGCCTACAGGGGGTCTGGGGGGCGGAGCCCCCCAGCCGCCGGAGCCCACGGTAGTGAACATCCTGAAAGTCTTCGAAGGCGAGTCCCCACACCGGTTGGTGCTGTTGCACATTCCAGGCGGAGATGGCCCTTCGCTTGGGACATGATGAGGGGCGCTTCGATGAACACCATCAAGCCCCCAGCATGCCGTTGGGTTTTCATACGCTGCGGCGCATGAAAACTCGGCCACAAGGCCGAACCCAAAAGCCCCAAAATCTGACCCGGGAGGTAGGGCCGAGGGTAGGGCCATGCCACCCCTGGCGGCCCACCCTCCCAAAGAATTACAGAAAAAGGGAGGTGGGGCCGCGGCCCCCTGCCAGCCCTGGCACGGGATCACTGCTGGCGGGTAGTTCAGGCTCGTGGCCCTCCTCGTTCCGATAGCCCCTCGGACATCCAAATGATTCACGTGCAGCAGCCCATGCGCAGAGAACGGTGTGCCGTCTTGTACAGCAACTGTTGGACAACTGTTGAAATCGTTTTTCACCAAAAAAAATCTCTCTGCGGGCCAAGCAGGCGTGTATCTATTTCACGGAATGAAAATAGGAATTTGGGGGGAAAATATTTTTTTGCACTATTTTTTTGCACTTTTTTCCTTTGGATTTTATTGTGACCCTACTTGGTATTGGCAGAAAATTTTTATGTTCCCGGTCTTGGATGTGCTCAAACATTCAAAAGAACACATTTTCCGTGGCCAAAAAAATTTTTGCACCCGGAGGTGGGGATGGGGGTGGTGGTCACTACTTTTTTGCACCATTTTCCTTTGGGTTTTATTGTGACCCTACTTGGCATTGGCAGAATTCTTTTATGTTCCCGGTCTTGGATGTGCTCAAACAGTCAAAAGAACACATTTTCCGGGTGCAAAAAAATGTTGCACCTGGGGGGTGGAGAGGGGGGTCGGAGGGCGGTGGTGTGAGGCTTGCTCTCGAGCTCAAACCAACAGATGTTCACTACCGTGGCCTCCGGCGGCTGGGGGGCTCCGCCCCCCAGACCCCCCTGTGGCGTGTCTTTGCGCGACAATTTATCGTCCCCCCATGCGACATGTGCTATCTGTCAGTTGTGTTGTACTTGAGCGTATGCGACTATGGAGCCAGGCCAACAGACGTTCGCTACCGTGGCCTCCGGCGGCTGGGGGGCTCCGCCCCCCACACCCCCCTGTGGCATGTGCCTGGTCTTGGAGCCAAGTCCTTGCGCGTACGGGGCTGCGGCATGTCGGTTCCAGCACCCTCGCGGGAGGCTGGGCCCGAGCACTGATCTCTAAGAGACGAACCACCTTGCGAATGCGATCGGGTTTGCGGGCTTGCGGCCATGACATCTCGAAAGGGTTGTCGTGGACCCGTGATCATGTTTCGGGTTCGACTTGGTGGGCATCCGTGGCGATTCGCGGAACCACGTGTATGTGTGCGAGGAAGCAAAGAGATAACACACCAGGAGCCACACAGCACCAGGTCGACCTGGATCTGATCGAGCTCAGGGGGAAGGAAGCACAGTCACCAAAGTGATATCACCACCGGCCTCAACCACCAAACTGCAACCGCAGAAGTTCCGCTATTCTCACAAGGGAAGGCGCCCTGGGATGTAGCAGTGATTTGTGTGCAGCGCCATCAAGTGACACTGACCGCCTTGAACAGAGAGGTAGTGTACAGATGGCGATCAGTGAGAGGGCGTGCTGTGTCCTTCCACTTCCCCATCTACCTCCATTCGTTCACCGTTGTTGATAGTGATTTTTTCGCCATTTTTTCGAATCGTATGCATCGGTCAGGCCGAGTGAATCAAAATAGCGCAAAAATCACACCAAAATCTGTGTCTGAGGCACAGAAATCGTGCATAAAAGTACCCAAAAAAAGTGCAAAAAAACCAAAATAGGATTTCGAAAATTGGCCAAAATACCCCCAAAATAGAGCCACACCTGGGGCCAAGTCGAAGATTTTTCTGGGGACTTTTGGTGTCCCCAATTTTTCAAATTTCGAAAAATAAGCTCACTTTGCTAAACTGGACCCAACTCCCCACACTCTTTTTTTCCGACTTTTTCACGGGTTTTTTCCGGTTTTTTTTGGTTTTTTTTGGCGGATGGAGCGAAGACCCCCAGAGAGTATGGTTTGAGGCCCCCCCGCCCCCAGGTTCCCTGCCAGTGAGGTGAGCCTGGGGGGGGGGGCACCAAAATTCTGGGGTGGCCCATACGCAACCTCAGGAAGATGGACACAGTCCAGAAACTGTACCCCACAAGGAACAGATGTTCACTACCGTGGCCTCCGGCGGCTGGGGGGCTCCGCCCCCCAGACCCCCCTGTGGACTCTCTTTGCATTCTCTGTACCACCTCGAAGGGTGCACCCGAGCCAAGCACCCAAGCATGGGAACTAGGCTGGAAACTGATACAGTCATTGAAATAGATCGGGACAGCCAGGGCTCCCAGTCACCGTCATACGAAGGGACTATGCGAACTGGAGACGGCGCAAGAGCAGGTGCAGCTGTGCTGTATTCTTGAGGGCTCCCGCTACGTCAAAAACCACGCCCTCATCCAAACGTAAGGACTGAGCCAAGGCGTCAATCCCTTCGGACCTCGTCAGCGCCCCAGGAACACAGGCCCCGTCATCGGTATTCGACGCGTGCCCCGCGCACGCCAGCCAACGACGCTCTGGTGCTGGGGATGGGGTCGAGGGGGTGGTGTGGCAGGCAGGGAAGTGCACGGGACCAGAAAAACCATTCGACGGTCGAGCGCGCACTGGGTGTGGAGGGTACCTAAAAAACGGGTCACAGGGTCCGACATCGGGTGTCGGACCCCACCGTGTGCCCATCTGGATGACTCAAGCGCCTCACACCGGGTCCCTCCCCTCCTGGTGGCCCACCGGGGTGCTATGGCCAGTTTCCACCGGTGCTGTTGCTGTGTGCACGGAATGCCGGTGAGACAGGCCGAGAATGCGACCCACACCCACCCCCACCCCACCAATTGACATTCTGAACAGCAAAACGGGTAAATTTTTGCCAAAAGTGAATAATCGTAACCCCTACGATTATTCACCACCGTTGAAAATTTGTAAATTTTGGGACACCCGATTTATACAGACCGCGTCGCTAAATAATCGTAGGGGTTACAATTATTTGACCCCCCCCAGTAAACACGGGGGTGGCACAGTGGAGACCAAGAAGACCTCTTCCTCTGCTGTCGTAGGGGGGTAATTCCGGTCCGGATGGACTTTTGGCACCCCACTTTTCGACTCTGACAGCACCTGGAGGGCCTAGGGGCCACCTGATGACCCTCCAGACCAGCCCACCCCCGTGTTTAGGTCCCCCTGTGTTTAAGTCCCCCCCACGACGCGGTCTCCACCTTTCCGGGTACCCGGGAGGTCCCGGTTACCGGCCCGGGTACCCGGCGGATACCCGGGTACCCGGGCCGGATACCCAGCCGGGTACCCGGGTAGCCGCCCACCCACGACGGGAGGAAAAAAGAGTGAACGGGCAGCATGCCGTTCCTCTTTTTCCCCCCGTGAGGGTGGGCCCCCCCCTGCCAGGCAAGGTGAAAAAATGAAGAAACGGGCAGCATGCCGTTCTACATTTTTCCTTGCAAGGCAGGGAGGGCGCCCCCCATGCCAGACAGCAGCCACCCCTGGAGGGGCAACAACTGACGGGCATGGGGGAACGAGGTGGGTCTGGACCCGACACCGCCACCACACGCGCAGTGCACCTTTCGGATACACTGTCGTGAGTGGGGTGTGGGCAGTTCCCCTATCCTGTGAGCTCCTTTCGGACGAAGAGGTGCAGCGGTTATCTGCAACCTTCGTCCTGGACTTGCCTCGGGGGGAACGCCACGGTTTACCGCGGGTCCCGACGAGGGCACTCAGGCAGGATCTTCACGCCACCCCGCACCGAGGTCCCTTCTCACGCGGCGTGTCTCCCAGGTTCATGGCCGCGTCATCAGGTCAGGCTTTGTAGTCTCTACACCATCAGTAGTAAGGGAAATCCTAAAACCATACATGAAATCCACCTTTTGGGCCGCTGGTGTACGAGGCTTGTTCCTCCAATTGAATCATGTTTGCTGTGTCAGGCAATATCAATACAGCCGCTGAAAGAAGTCGAGGTGTTGTGGATCTGCTGCTCACAGGAAGGATTCAGGGTGGATCACAAGACTGACCACCCTCTTTCCTTTGTCAAGTACCCTGTAAAGCATCAGAACACCAAGTATCTTTCAACACTACATGTTCAAAGAGAGGAATCAGTGGAATCGGAAGGGGTCACCTACCACACGGACACAGTTCCCGCGACTAATAAATGCCGAGAGTTCCGGTGTCCGACCACCTGGTATTACTTGGCTCCATCCACCCAGTCATTACGAGGGGGCGTCCCTTGAAGCCAGTTCTGCAGAACTCAGACCCCCTTAAAACCAATGTCCTGTGTAGACAACTACTTAGCCTGCCTGATGACGACACCAATTCGCTGGGAGAGACGCCGCGGTCCAGGACCCCAATGGGGATGACGTGGCATTGTTTGACCGGATCGGTTGTGTAAGTGTGTAGCCCCCTCCGCCCTCTGTCCCTCCCCCCAGGGTGGTGTGTGGAGGCGAGAAGCGCAAACAGCAGCAATGCAGGCATAGCAAAAAGTGGATCCCTGCAGGTAGACCCTCGGGGTACATCCCTATCATCGGGTCACCTGAAATTTCCCAATTTGAAAATCTGCAACAAGGCAACACGGGATGGGATGGGGCACATGACCTGCACAGGGGTGGGGGGCAGAGGGCAGGGGGTGGGGTTGTGGTTGGGGTCATGGCATTTGATTACTTGAGCTTTATTGCTCGAATTTCGCACAAGAAACCTCCTCACTTGGCCGATTCTCTCCCACAACAAGGTCCGGCTTCCACAACTCGGATTTGGAGTTTTGTAAGCCGGAGCAAACCTCATTTGCTTGATTTTTGGGGTCACATGAGTGAGAATTCGGGGCGAAACGTCGCGATTTTCTCACGACTGCCTTCGAAAATGGACAGTTCCAGACCACCAGGACCCGATTATGGGCCCAGACAAGTTTGGGTCAATAGTTTGGGCGAAATTTCGCCAAGGCCAAAAAACAGCCATTTTCCGGAAATTCCGGGACCCGTTTTAACGCGTTTTAGGGCCCAAAATAGGCTCAAAACTCAAAAATTCCTTCGAAATCGGGCTCAAACGTCCAAAATAGGACCCCCCCCGAAAAAAAATTTGAAAAGGGTCCCCCTATACACTCTGGGTTATGGACAATAATTCACGGGTTCCCGGGCCGGGTACCCGGGCGGGTACCCGCCGGGTACCCGGATCCGGGTACCCGCCCGGGTACCCGGCCGGATACCGGGATCCGGGTACCCGGATCCCGGTATCCGGTGGTATCCGGGGGGTACCCCCGGGTACCCGGCGGACCACCCGGCCGGGTACCCGGAGGCGGGAACCCGGGTACCCGGCCGGGTACCCGCCGGGAGGTGAAGACCGCGTCGTGCCCCTGCCAGACCCCCAGGGGGGGACTTAAACACGGGGGTAAGGGGGGGGGACTTATACACGGGGGGTCCCAGGTATTGGATTTAAATACTGCGGGTTAATCTACTCCCAGGGGTCAGGACCCCTCGTTTGGGTGTATTTCACTCGCTTCGCTCGTGAAATACCCACTCGGGGTCCTGACCCCTGGTCGTAAATTAAGGCCGCAGTATTTAACGCTACCTACCCCCCCCCGTGTTTAAGTCCCCTATCCATATGATGTGTTTAAGTCCCCTCGGCGGCCAATTTTCCCGAAGGGACTTAAACACCCCGGTCTAGTAGTTTGGTTGGGGGGCATTTTTTCTCGATTTTTCCAGGTGTCCGTTGGCGGACCACCAGGATGTGAGGCACGTGTGGAGGCCAGGGAGGGAGCCTGGGGGCTTCGGATACCCGCACGTGGCCCGGACTGCCCCGCAGGGGGCAGTCCGGGTCACGTCGCTCGTCCTCATCCACAGCCTCGCTGTGCGATGCAGGTCGTGCGCCAGCGTGCCCCTCTTGTCGCACTGGGGTCGGGAATCAATTCTGCGGCACAGCGGGGCAGCTAGCAGTGGCGAGGGCCGCAGTGTGCCAGTGCTCAGCGCCCTCGGATCCCCACGCCACCCATACTGCCACCCCCAGCTGGCCCCGCCTGAGCACCCGCCGTGTGTCCCGTCTCCCAGGGGAGAACGTCGGTTGGCCCAGGGGACATGCCATCTTCCATGGGACATCTAGCGGAAAGCTTGACACCTCCCAGGGCTAGCATCAACCCCTGAGGCACGACATCTCTTGCGCTTCAGGCCCCCTTGGGTTGCTTGCCCTGCAGCTTTGGCAGCCTGACCACCCCAAGTCAGTGGTTATGGGCAGTGCTTGGCAGAGTAGGGTGGCCCTGAAGCAGTGTGAGAGGCAAAGGGGTTTGAGGCCCCAGCACCCAGGTCCCCAGAATCTGGCCAGATGTGCCTCGGAATCGATATAATCCGGCCTCTCCCCGGTTCCCTCAGGAAACAGGTGGCAGGCGTGTTTAAGTCCCCTCCGATGTGTTTAAGTCCCCTTGGCCCCGATTTTGACGTTTGGATAGGGGACTTAAACACGGGGGGGGGGGTAGGTAATAATATATATTACCTCCCGGCCTCCGGAGTTCAGTGCCCAGGCCTGGTGGTGAGATTCACAATAAGCACACCCTGGGATCCAGAGCGGTAGTGGGGTGCGACCACATCAAATCCCAGGCTGCTGCGAAATCGGAAAAACCCGGAAAAAACGGGAAATCCGACTCAGGCCTGGGCGGGGAACCAGCCCTTTTTCCGGGTTTTTTGGGTCGGGGAACCAGGTTTTTTCTAAGAATTTTTACAAGGGATTTTTTGCTCACCCCCCCACAGGTTTCAGGCGCGTGCCCGTCAGGCGGGACTTTTTCTATGATTTCTACGATGAAAACCACCCCCCCGCCCCCACCCCCCCCCCCCCCCTTCTAAGAACGATGATGGCTCACTCGGAAGTTTCGGCGTCCGAAACGTACGCCCACTCTCCCCAATCCTCCTCCATGTCGACATCGATGTCGACATGGACGCGGGCCCTTTTCTCCTGGGGCTCCTCGGGGTGCGGCCCAACCTCCCTCCTGCGCTCTGCCGGTGCCGCCTGTGTGGGAGGCAGCTGCGGCGGTTCTTCCGGCTGAGGTGTGGGGAGTGTCGATGGGGTGCCCGGGGTCGATGAAGCGGGGAGCTGGAAGGTGACATGTTGCAGGGTGGCTGGAGGCACGACGGGGGGTGCGGCATCTGCAAGCAACGAAGTGAGGAAGGGATCCTCAGGGACTTCCTCCACGAGGCTGACAATCGACAATGCATCGGCGTTGTCATCTTCCCAGCTGCCGTCCGATTCCTCATCACAATCCTCCACGCCAGCAAATAGAGAACCCATGGCTGCATCGAGGTCAACGAGCTCCACGGTTGTCAGAGTTGGAAGAGGCGTCAGGGAACGCGCAGTGAAGCGGCGCTTCTTGTTGGCGAGGAACGTGTTGACTGTTTCTTCAACGATGATCTTGCGCGCCGCGTCATCATGTGACAGCTCTAGAGTGATGCCCAGTTCTTGAGAGATGCTTGCGGCAGAGAGTGCCTTCCGGAACGATCCCCTCATGCGCGTTACAACTGAAAAAGCAGCCTCCACAAACACAGTCGAGGGTGACAGTGCCACCATGGCCTCAAGCACTATCGCAAACGTCGAACTCTCGGATTCCAGCAAGAAGTCGACGACAAACTCTTTCAGAAGGTTCCCCCTGAGATCTGTGCATTCCAACCGCAGCTTCACCCACTCCATGCCGATGCTGAGAATCTCTGCCTGGTCGTAACCCAAGCGAGAAGCGAGCGCCATGAGGCACTCGCACGTGCTGTCCTTCCCACTTGTCGCGAAGAAAGAGCTGAATGAGCGGCAGGGATACTCCTCCCACCTCTTGGCCAGGTCCTTGTAGATGGTGTGGCAGAGCTTTGAGCGCCAGGAAGTCATCTCGGCAACTACCCCCGGAGGCAACGATGTGGTTCCCTGGTTCTCATAGAACTTGGCTTCGTGCTTGCCAGGCTGGCGCGCCAGCACCTTATGCACTGTCAGTGCATTCTGCAGGATGCTCTCCATCGACGAGAGCGACAGGTCTCGCTTCTGCAACGCCTCGCTCACCCCTTTATTGATGTCGAAGACGTCAGCCAAGATGCAAGTCGAGAGGGAATACTCGGGGGTGAGCTTGTGGAAGAAGAACGGCGGCGGCTGGATCTCCCCGAGCATAGCGACAGTGAAGTCAAAGTTCACCACAGCCGCGTTCAGGCGACGGAACGTTGCAGCTGCCCAACGCACGGAGTGCTCCTTCGGGAAGGAGAGACATTTCCCACCGGAAATGATCTGCAGAGACTTCTGCCTGGCGGTTGATCTGAAGAAGGCAAACCAGTGTCGGAGGAGGCGGCTATGTTCAACAACCTTTCGTGTCTTCTTGATGAGGCCGACGGACAGCTGGTGCATGTGGGCAGCATCATGCACATCGATGAGAGTGCATCCCCACGCGATCTCGAGCTTCCCCCTGAGACTCTTCATCGTTGATGCCCCGTCTGCCGCGAATCCCTTCAGCGAACGCCGCGCCCACTGCGACAGCTGGAGGCTGTCGAACAACTTGACCAGCTCGTCCTTCTGCGACTCTGCGTCAGCTTTCTTCAAGTCGACTGTGCCCACACACCAATCTTTCATAGCACAATCCGTCCTGCTGATCCCCGAAACGATGACGATCATCAAGTCGATGCGGGCGAACGTGGTACCGTCCACCTTCAGGGTTGCCGCCCGACACGCACGCACCGCACCCACCACTCCCCTCAGGAGCACCTCCCAGAGTATCGTCTGGAACTCCTTCGCGACTTTTCGAGAGTAGTGGGTGTCCAGGACATGCAGCCCCTTCCGCTTGTCGTCCTGCAACCTCGCACCCACACTGCTCAGCCCCTCCGCCCGTTGCGTCGCCGTTGCCACGTTGTACACCAGGTTGACCAGACTTGTGTACTGCTCGCTGGTCACCTTCACCTTCGCGCACAGCGTCTGCTTGGGGATATCTGTAGCTGTCACATTGGTGTTTTCACTCCCAGGCGTGGACAACTGCACTGCTCTCTTGTGCGCCGCACCACCCATGTGGCGGCGGATATTGCTTTGCTGGCGCCCAACTGTCGTGGCAGACATAGACGCTTCGCCGCGTGCATACCGGAGCAAGTGGGGTTGCTCCGAGAACTCCCCCTCCAGCTGCACCAAGAACGGTGCACACGTGGTGCACCTCCACCTCCCATCAGGGAGACGCACCACACCGGAGGCTGCAGCGTGGATCTTCCGCTGCTGCTTCTCCTGTATGGCGAGCTGTGCCTGCCGCTGCTGAATCCGAAGGAGACCGTTCACCATTGAGCCCTCTGGCACGTACTTCTTGTTTGCTGCCATCAAAAGAAGGAAGTGCGCCTTTGCTGTGTCGAAGACAAGCCGCAAGGGGTACTGGGCCATCAACGACGGAAGAAGCAAGCCGAAGGTGCGAGGCTGTGTGGTGTCGACGATAGAAAAGTGAACATTTAAACCGCGGGATGTGCGGAAAGTCTGCAGGGCCACTGACGCGGTGTTGGTGTCCAACTCTTCGTCCACGAGGAATCTCGTATCCATCAATCGCGGACGCCTGAGCTTCACCGTGAGGGCCTCCGCTTCGGGGGAGTCAACGCCCTCCAGAAGCGCCGCAGCACTGGTACGCGTCGGCTCCGTAATGGGAATTGACCTTGCTAGGCAGTCAAGCACTCGGAGGCAGTAGTGTCCAGAACTGTATAGATCCCGTTGAACCCACCCTGGTACAAGCCCAATGTTGACGCCTCCGGTTGATTGGGCGAGCTTCATGGCGGTCAGCCATGGGGACAGTCGCCCGGCGCTGTCGAACGCGGCGACGTGGCACGCCCCTTCCCCGGTGTAGAAGGCGGCGTGGGGTGCAGGGGCGACAGGGGCGGCGGTGGTAGCTGCAGGAGAGGCGGCCAGGGGATCCGGAGGAGGAGGCGGCGGCGCATCATGCGAAGCATCGACGTCGTGCCCGTCACCGTCCGATGCCTCACGTGCGTACAGCACGAGTGCTGGCTTCGCGTTCGCACGATTGAACGGCGCCACAGAGCAATCCGTCACACGATCAGTCGTGATCGACTTCCACTTCAGAGTGGTGGCGGGGCCACGAGCGCACAGCGTCTCCCAGGCGATCCCCTTCGCGAGGGTCAGCCCGGACTTTGTGCACGATGCACCGACAAACCGGTACCGGTGATTCACCGGCTGCACCGTGCCCACCTGCACCACCCCGTTGCCGTCAACGCCAAGCTCACGAAGGGCGGAGAGGTCTCTTAATTCCTTGACGTTGACGGTTTCCGCAAGCTCCGTCAGGTGCTTCTGCTTCTCGCCGGATGCAGAAAACCGCTGCGTCGAGAGGAACAGGAGGTGCGGGGCCTTCTCGACGCAGAACTGCGCAGCCCGGACAGCACCACATGTGCACGGACCTTGCTTCTCCATAAATTGAGAAGCAACGCGCTGCACCTCGTCCTTCACGACGCCCAACATCACAACCATGCTGTCTGTAATAGCTGTGCGGAACTCACCACAAGATGGGCAGCTGTAGACGGTGGCGCTTTTGGTGGTGCAGAGGTGCTTCAGGTGCGGGTGTTTGTGTCCGAGGGCGGAGAGACTGACGTCAGGGTTGGGTCGCTGCGGGTCCTGCGAGGTGATCATCTGGGGCTCGTTCTCATCGGGGGTTGTGCTCCGCAGGGACTGGAGGAGGTTGCTCAATACACCTTGGCACTCCCGCAGTACTGTACATGCCAGCAGCTGGAGGATAGTTACAAAGCTGCCACTCCCCGACGCCACCCCCCTACTGGCCCCTTCAGGCCTGAAAGCCCAAAAGCTCCCGGAGATTTTTGCAGTGGTGCGCACCATATTCGCGGAGTACGTGAGGTTGGGTGAGTGTGAGGTCAGGGTCCTGTCGAAGGGTAGTCGAGTGGGAATAAATAGGGAGGTCCTCAGGAGTGCAATACAACAGCAATACACAGGCAACACACCAGCAACACGCAAACCGAGGCAAGAGGAGGTGGGCGGGGTCATCCTGCGGAGTCTCCAGTTGGCCAGCAAGGCGAACTGTACGGGGGAGAGACTTCCCTTCCATCCTTGTGTGCGCCCTGTCGACTGGGAAAATCTTAGAAAAAAAAATTTCCTCTGCGAAAAACCCTTAGAAAAAAAAATTTCCCTTACAAAATTCTTAGAAAAAAACTTTTTTTCCCCGTACAAAAGTTCTTAGAAAAAAAGTTCAGAATCCTGAAAGTGGGGAACCAGCCCCCCAGTTAGGAACAGCCCTGATCCGACTTCATTCCTGTTTTTTCGCATCGTTTCTTACACCCCCATGTCCGAATTCGGTGACCGTGCCTGTTGTCCCAAGAATGTAGGGGCCACGATAGTGGGGTAAAAAAATGTGGAGGGCTGAGGATAAAAGATAGCAAATTTCCCTGTTTAAAAATCCGGGGCCCGGGCCCCGGCTTCTGACTACCCCTGCCCCCCGCTGTGTATATTCCACCCTTGACAGATGGGTGGCATACCACCAGAAGCCGTGCCCCTGCCACCTGGCGGTGGGTGCTGTTCGAGCAGCGCTGTAACAATCGTTCAAAGTCTGCCTCGTGTGTGTGGGGAAGCGGGCAGGGGGGGTGAGCGTGAACAGTGTGAGATGTGGTCAGGGGTGGGGAGGGGTTCTGAAGCAATTTACACGTGCTTGCACTCTGACATCCACACAATAATGGGAGGGGACGGGCAGCGGGGCTGTTGGGTGAGGGCGGGGGGCGGGGTTGAGGGTCAGGAGCGTCGCCATGCCTGTAGGCGCGGTCATATGGTGTTGTAGCAAAGGACAGCCCCCGCCCTGTCGCAGCAACTGCAGAACGGAACAGCGACACACCCCACCCACGACCACCATTATCCCGAGAAAGAGGTTTCACATCCCAAAAAGTGTGAGGAAGCAGTGCACGGTGGGACCACTGTGAGTGGGGGAAGAGACACGAAGGCGATCCAAAGGCGCAAGCGGCACGCCCCCTCCCTCCCCGAAACACAGAAACACATCAACACACCACCTGCAGGGCGCACATACACAGGCAGCGTGATGGAGGTGTTCCTGAAGGATTCGGCAACAGGCGTGGAGCACGCCACCGACGTCGGGTTGGACGACAGGCCGAGCAGGCTGAAGCGCATCGCACAGGAGGTGTTCCGCTACCCTGCGGGTGTGGAGGAGGACGTGCGGCTGTCGGTGGGGGGCAGGGCGGTGTGCGACGACGAGCCCCTGTGCAGTGCAGGTGTCGAAGATGGGTGTGGGGTGGACGTGTCCCTGTGTCCCGACCGCTACCTCGATGCGGTGCGCCGCGGGGCTAAGCGTCTGTGGGAGGTGCCGCTGTGGGTGACGACGCGTGCCGAGGTGATTCAATGTGTTCCTGAGGAGGACAGTCGGGAGAAACCCTGGTTGGCAGATGCACATGCCACCGTGCAAGGCGACCGTGACATCGTCCTCGCTATAGTTCAACGACAGGGCTATTCGCTCCAGTTCGCAGACGACACCTTGAAGGGTGATCGCAGGATTGTTCTCGCTGCAGTTCAACAAAATGGCTGTTCACTCGAGTACGCACACGACGCCTTGAAGGGTGATCGTGAGATTGTTCTTGCTGCAGTTCAACACGATGGCCCTTCACTCGAGTTCGCACACGACGCCTTGAAGCGTGATCGTGAGATCGTTATCGCTGCCGTTCAACAAGATGGCGAATCACTCGAGTTCGCCCACGACACCTTGAAGAGTGATCGTGAGATCGTTATCGCTGCAATTCAAGAATTCGGCTATTCACTCAAGTTCGCACACGACACCTTGAAGGGTGATCGCGAGATCGTTCTTGCTGCAGTTCAAAGAATCGGCGAGTCGCTCTTCCACGCAGACGACACCTTGAAGGGTGATCGAGAGATAGTTCTTGCTGCAGTCCAGGAGAACGGCGATTCACTCCAGTTCGCACACAACGCCTTCAGGGGTGATCGTGAGATCGTTCTCGCTGCTGTTCAAGCAGGCTGTTCACTCGAGTACGCACACGACACCCTGAAAGGTGATCGTGAGGTAGTTCTCGCTGCAGTTCAACAAAATGGCAATTCATTCAAGTACGCACACGAGACGTTGAAGGGTGATCGAGAGATCGCTCTCGCTGCAGTTCGTCATTGTGGTGGTCTCCTCTGCCATGCACATACCAGCGTGAGGGGTGATCGAGAGGTAGTTCTCGCCGCAGTTCAACAACGCGGTCATTCACTAGAATACGGGGTTTCACTCCAGTACGCACACGACACCTTGAAGGGTGATCGGGAGATAGTTCTTGCTGCAGTTCAACAAGGCGGTTATTCACTCGAGTTTGCACACAAAACCCTGAGGGGTGATCGTGAGGTAGTTCTCGCTGCAGTTCAACAATGTGGGGCGTCACTCGAGTTCGCACACGAAACCCTGAAGGGTGATCGTCAAGTAGTTCTCGCTGCAGTTCAAGAATGCGGCCATTCACTTGAGTATGCACACGACACCTTCAAGGGTGATCGTGAGATGGTTCTCATTGCAATTCGTTCTGCTGGCACGATCCTCCGCGAAGTACACAACGCCTTCAAGGAGGATCGTGAGATCGTTCTACTTGCAGTTCAAGTGTGTGGCTTGTCACTCGAATACGCACACGACACCTTCAAGCGTGATCGTGAGATAGTTCTCATTGCAGTTAAAGAAGACGGCGATTCACTTGAGTACGCACACGACACTCTGAAGGGTGATCGTGAGATAGTTCTTGCTGCAGTTCAATCAAGCAGATCTTCGCTCCAGTTTGCGCACGATGCCTTGAAGAGTGATCCTGAGATGCTTCTTGCTGCTCGTTAGCTTGACGAATGAAAGTGCGGGAAAAAATCGACGACGCCGCCTGAGATGCCAGCATCAGAGCCTTGGCGGGACAGGGCACACATCTCTCGAGTCGTTGGGTGAGGTGCTTTGCCTTTGATCATACCCCCTCCCCAGCCCCGGTCACGACCTGCACATCAAGCCCATCAAGCGAGGAGAAGTCAACCATGCGCTTTGCTTCTCTTCTGCTCCCCTTCCCCATTCCTGGCGGGGACCACGGGACGTTTACCCGACACAACAGAGGCTGAACAGCAAGAGTGCCCGGCACACAACCTGCTGATCAAGTGAAGAGTGTTCATGTCTGGGTTCCCCTTTTCTTCTGTTTCTTTTTGTACCAGACACACCTGTGTGTCAGAGGAAATGCGACAGACACATGGAAGGATTCGGTGCGCAGCGCCGCTCCTCATTGTTCTTCTCTATCTTCTTTGCTCTGCCATCATTCCACTTTCTGTACTTCAGGCAGGTCAGACGAGGCGACGCACACAGGGGTGGGGGTGAGAGAGAGAGAGAGAAGTGTTTTAGAAACTGTGTGGATGCGTGTAATGCAAGCAAGTGACAGATTCCTGAAGTGTGTCAGTAGTATTTCTTCTAATTCCACAAGGCTGTCAAGCTTTTATGTTGACCTGAAAAGTGAACCATATCGGTGTGTTGTGCACAGTGCTAGTTGTGCCTGCTGGGAACTGATTTCCCCAGGTTCATCGATCTGTGCCTGCTGAGCCGGCGAGAGGAGGACGTGGTGTGGAAAGCTCGAAATGACGACACAGCTAATGTACAAAGTGAGTGGCGAGAAGGCAGCAGCCATCGCACGTCGCAGGATAGGCAACACCCTCCCACCAGCCCCCCCCCCCCCCCCCGTGTTGTGCATTGATCTGCCTTACACAACATATCTGGTGTAGTGACTACAAGGACTCACATTGCAAGAAGGTGCTGGGAGACTTGCTTTTCCATTCACTCTCGACGATCAAACCCCCCTCCCTGTGTTCCACCCTCTACACACGGGTGGCATACCACCTGGAGCCGTGCCCCTGCCACCTGGCGGCGGGGAGGGCGGGGCCTGTTCGAGCAGCGCTGTAATAATCGTTCGAAGTCTTGCCTCGTGTGTGTGGGGAAGCGGGCCACGAGCCACGTGTGTGTGGGGAAGCAGTGCACGGTGTGACCACTGTGAGTGGCGGAAGAGACACGAATGCGATCCAAAGGCGCAGGCGGCACGCCCTCTCCCTTCCCGAAACACATCAACACACCACCTGCAGGGCGCACATACACAGGCAGCGTGATGGAGGTGTTCCTGAAGGATTCGGCAACAGGCGTGGAGCACGCCACCGACGTCGGGTTGGACGACAGGCCGAGCAGGCTGAAGCGCATCGCACAGGAGGTGTTCCGCTACCCTGCGGGTGTGGAGGAGGACGTGCGGCTGTCGGTGGGGGGCAGGGCGGTGTGCGACGACGAGCCCCTGTGCAATGCAGGTGTCGAAGATGGGTGTGGGGTGGACGTGTCCCTGTGTCCCGACCGCTACCTCGATGCGGTGCGCCGCGGGGCTAAGCGTCTGTGGGAGGTGCCGCTGTGGGTGACGACCCGTGCCGAGGTGATTCAATCTGCTCCTGAGCAAGACGGTTTGGATGATCCCTGGTTGGCAGATGCACATGCCACCGTGCAAAGTGACCGTGATATCGTCCTCGCTGCAGTTCAGAAAAGGGGCGATTCACTCGAGTACGCGCATGACACCTTGAAGGGTGATCGCGGGATTATTCTCGCTGCAGTTCAACAAAATGGCTGGTCTCTCCCTTACGCAGACGACACCTTGAAGGGTGATCGTGAGGTAGTTCTCGCTGCAGTTCAGAAAAGGGGCGATTCACTCGAGTATGCACACGACAACTTGAAGGGCGATCGAGAGATAGTTCTTGCTGCAGTCCAGGAGAGTGGGGGTTCACTCGAGTACGCACACAACGCCTTCAGGGGTGATCGTGAGGTAGTTCTCTCTGCTGTTCAAGCAGGCTGTTCACTTGAGTACGCACACGACACCCTGAAAGGTGATCGTGAAGTAGTTCTTGCTGCAGTTCAATGTGATGGCCATTCATTCAAGTACGCACACGAGACGTTGAAGGGTGATCGAGAGATCGCTCTCGCTGCAGTTCGTCATTGTGGTGGTCTCCTCTCCCACGCACATACCAGCGTGAGGGGTGATCGAGAGGTAGTTCTCGCCGCAGTTCAACAATGCTGGTATTCGTTCGATTACGGTATTTCACTCCAGTACGCAGACGACACCTTGAAGGGTGATCGTGAGATAGTTCTTGCTGCAGTTCAACAAGGTGGTGATTCACTCGAGTTCGCACACGACGCCCTGAAGGGTGATCGTGAGATTGTTCGTGCTTCAGTACAAAACTCTGGGGAGTCACTCAAGTTCGCCAGTGACACTCTGAAGGGTGATCGTGAGATCGTTCTCGCCGCAGTTCAACAAAGTGGCTATGCACTCGAGTATGCACACGACACCTTCAAGGGTGATCGTGAGATGGTGCTCATTGCAGTTCGTTCTGCTGGCATGGTACTCCACGCAGTACACAACGCCTTCAAGGAGGATCGTGAGATCGTTCTACTTGCAGTTCAACAGTTTGGCTTGTCACTCCAGTTCGCGCACGACCACTTGAAGGGTGATCGTGAGATAGTTCTTGCTGCAGTTCACGAAAACGGCGAGTCACTTGAGTACGCACACGACACTCTGAAGGGTGATCGTGAGATAGTTCTCGCTGCAGTTCAATTCTACAAATCTGCACTCCAGTTTGCGCACGATGCCTTGAAGAGTGATCCTGAGATACTTCTTGCTGCTCGTTAGCTTGACGAATGAAAGTGAGGGGGGATATCGACGCCGCCTGAGTTGCCAGCATCAGAGCCTTGGCGGGACAGGGCACACATCTCTCGAGTCGTTGGGTGAGGTGCTTTGCCTTTCATCATACCCCCTCCCCATTCCCGGACACGACCTGCATATCAAGCCCATCAAGCGAGGCGAAGTCAACCATGCGCTTTGTTCCTCTTCTGCTTCCCTCCCCATTCCTGGCGGGGACCACGGGGCGTTTACCCGACGCAACAGCGGCTGAACAGCAAGAGTGCCCGGACACAACCTGCTGATCAAGTGAAGAGAGTTCATATCTGGTTTACCATTTCTTCTGTTTCTTTTCTTCTAATTCCGCAAGGCTGTCATGCTTTCATGTTGACCTGATATGTGAACTATATCGGTGAGTTGTGCACAGTGCTAGTTGTGCCTGCCGGGAACTGATTCCCCCGGTTCCAAAGGGCATTGATCTGTGCCTGCTGAGCCGGCGAGAGGAGGACGTGGTGTGGAAAGCTCGAAATGACGACACAGCTAATGTACAAAGTGAGTGGCGAGAAGGCAGCAGCCATCGCACGTCGCAGGATAGGCAACACCCTCCCCACAGCCCCCCCCCGCCCCCTCCGTGTTGTGCATTGATCTGCCTTGCCCAACATGCCTGGTGCAGTGACTACAAGGACTCACATTGCAAGAAGGTGCTGGGAGACTTGCTTTTCCATTCACTCTCGATGATCAAACCCCCCTCCCTGTGTTCCACCCTCTACACACGGGTGGCATACCACCTGGAGCCGTGCCCCTGCCACCTGGCGGCGGGGAGGGCGGGGCCTGTTCGAGCAGCGCTGTATTAATCGTTCGAAGTCTTGCCTCGTGTGTGTGGGGAAGCGGGCCACAGGCCACGTGTGAGGAAGCAGTGCACGGTGTGACCACTGTGAGTGGCGGAAGAGACACGAATGCGATCCAAAGGCGCAGGCGGCACGCCCTCTCCCTCCCCGAAACACAGAAACACATCACCTGCAGGGCGCACATACACAGGCAGCGTGATGGAGGTGTTCCTGAAGGATTCGGCAACAGGCGTGGAGCACGCCACCGACGTCGGGTTGGACGACAGGCCGAGCAGGCTGAAGCGCATCGCACAGGAGGTGTTCCGCTACCCTGCGGGTGTGGAGGAGGACGTGCGGCTGTCGGTGGGGGGCAGGGCGGTGTGCGACGACGAGCCCCTGTGCAGTGCAGGTGTCGAAGATGGGTGTGGGGTGGACGTGTCCCTGTGTCCCGACCGCTACCTCGATGCGGTGCGCCGCGGGGCTAAGCGTCTGTGGGAGGTGCCGCTGTGGGTGACGACGCGTGCCGAGGTGATTCAATCTGCTCCTGAGCAAGACGGTTTGGATGATCCCTGGTTGGCAGATGCACATGCCACCGTGCAAAGTGACCGTGATATCGTCCTCGCTGCAGTTCAGAAAAGGGGCGATTCACTCGAGTTCGCGCATGACACCTTGAAGGGTGATCGCGAGATCGTTCTCGCTGCAGTTCAACAAAATGGCTGGTCTCTCCAGTTCGCAGACGACACCTTGAAGGGTGATCGTGAGATAGTTCTTGCTGCAGTTCAGGAAAGGGGCGAATCACTCGAGTACGCACACGACAACTTGACGGGTGATCGAGAGATCGTTCTTGCTGCAGTCCAGGAGAGTGGGGGTTCACTCGAGTACGCACACAACACCGTGAAGGGTGATCGTGAGGTAGTTCTCTCTGCTGTTCAAGCAGGCTGTTCACTTGTGTACGCACACGACACCCTGAAAGGTGATCGTGAAGTAGTTCTTGCTGCAGTTCAACGAGATGGCCATTCATTCAAGTACGCACACGAGACGTTGAAGGGTGATCGAGAGATCGCTCTCGCTGCAGTTCGTCATTGTGGTGGTCTCCTCTCCCACGCACATACCAGCGTGAGGGGTGATCGAGAGGTAGTTCTCGCCGCAGTTCAACAATGCTGGTATTCGTTCGATTACGGTATTTCACTCCAGTACGCAGACGACACCTTGAAGGGTGATCGTGAGATAGTTCTTGCTGCAGTTCAACAAGGTGGTGATTCACTCGAGTTCGCACACGACGCCCTGAAGGGTGATCGTGAGATTGTTCGTGCTTCAGTACAAAACTCTGGGGAGTCACTCAAGTTCGCCAGTGACACTCTGAAGGGTGATCGTGAGATCGTTCTCGCCGCAGTTCAACAAAGTGGCTATGCACTCGAGTATGCACACGACACCTTCAAGGGTGATCGTGAGATGGTGCTCATTGCAGTTCGTTCTGCTGGCATGGTACTCCACGCAGTACACAACGCCTTCAAGGAGGATCGTGAGATCGTTCTACTTGCAGTTCAACAGTTTGGCTTGTCACTCCAGTTCGCGCACGACCACTTGAAGGGTGATCGTGAGATAGTTCTTGCTGCAGTTCACGAAAACGGCGAGTCACTTGAGTACGCACACGACACTCTGAAGGGTGATCGTGAGATAGTTCTCGCTGCAGTTCAATTCTACAAATCTGCACTCCAGTTTGCGCACGATGCCTTGAAGAGTGATCCTGAGATGCTTCTTGCTGCTCGTTAGCTTGACGAATGAAAGTGAAGGGGGATATCAACGACGCCTGAGATGCCAGCATCAGAGCCTTGGCGGGACAGGGCACACATCTCTCGAGTCGTTGGGTGAGGTGCTTTGCCTTTCATCATACCCCCTCCCCATTCCCGGACACGACCTGCACATGAAGCGAGGAGAAGTCAACCATGACCCTTGTTTCTCTTCTGCTTCCCTCCCCATTCCTGGCGGGGACCACGGGGCGTTTACCCGACACAACAGCGGCTGAACAGCAAGAATGCCCGGACACAACCTGCTGATCAAGTGAAGAGAGTTCATGTCTGGTTTCCCCTTTTCTTCTGTTTCTTTTCTTCTAGTTCCACAAGGCTGTCAAGCTTTCATGCTGACCTGATATGTGAACTATATCGGTGTGTTGTGCACAGTGCTAGTTGTGCCTGCCTGGGAACTGATTCCCCCGGTTCCAAAGGGCATTGATCTGTGCCTGCTGAGCCGGCGAGAGGAGGACGTGGTGTGGAAAGCTCGAAATGACGACACAGCTAATGTACAAAGTGAGTGGCGAGAAGGCAGCAGCCATCGCACGTCGCAGGATAGGCAACACCCTCCCCCCAGCCCCCCCAGCCCCCCCCGCCCCCTCCGTGTTGTGTTGTGCATTGATCTGCCTTACACAACATGCCTGGTGTAGTGACTACAAGGACTCACATTGCAAGAAGGTGCTGGGAGACTTGCTTTTCCATTCACTCTCGACGATCAAACCCCCCTCCCTGTGTTCCACCCTCTACACACGGGTGGCATACCACCTGGAGCCGTGCCCCTGCCACCTAGCGGTGGGGGAGGGCGGGGCCTGTTCGAGCAGCGCTGCAATAATCGTTCAGAGTCTTGCCTCGTCTATGTGAGGAACCGGGCCACGAGCCACGTGTGTGTGGGGAAGCAGTGCACGGTGGGACCACTGTGAGTGGCGGAAGAGACATGAAGGCGATCCAAAGGCGCAGGCGGCACGCCCTCTCACTCCCCGAAACACAGAAACACACCACCTGCAGGGCGCACATACACAGGCAGCGTGATGGAGGTGTTCCTGAAGGATTCGGCAACAGGCGTGGAGCACACTACCGACGTCGGGTTGGACGACAGGCCGAGCAGGCTGAAGCGCATCGCACAGGAGGTGTTCCGCTACCCTGCGGGTGTGGAGGAGGACGTGCGGCTGTCGGTGGGGGGCAGGGCGGTGTGCGACGACGAGCCCCTGTGCAGTGCAGGTGTCGAAGATGGGTGTGGGGTGGACGTGTCCCTGTGTCCCGACCGCTACCTCGATGCGGTGCGCCGCGGGGCTAAGCGTCTGTGGGAGGTGCCGCTGTGGGTGACGACGCGTGCCGAGGTGATTCAATGTGTTCCTCAGGAAGACAGCCGGGAGAAACCCTGGTTGGCACATGCACATGCCACCGTGCAAAGTGACCGTGATATCGTCCTCGCTGCTGTTCGACAGAATGGCTCTTCGCTCCAGTTCGCACACGACAGCTTGAAGGGTGATCGCGGGATCGTTCTCGCTGCAGTTCAACAAGATAGTTTTTCACTCGAGTTCGCACACGACGCCTTGAAGGGTGATCGTGAGATCGTTCTTGCTGCAGTTCGACAGTATGGCCCTATACTCGAGCACGCACACGACAACTTGAAGCGTGACCGTGAGATAGTTCTCGCTGCAGTTCAAGAAGACGGCACTTCACTCCAGTACGCCCACGACACCTTGAAGAGTGATCCTGAGATCGTTATCGCTGCAGTTCAAGAATTCGGCTATTCACTCGAGTTCGCACACGACACCTTGAAGAGTGATCGTGAGATCGTTATCGCTGCAGTTCAAGAGGACGGCAATTCACTCCAGTACGCAGACGACGCCTTGAAGTGTGATCGAGAGATAGTTCTTGCTGCAGTTCAAAGAAGCGGCGAGTCGCTCTTCTTCGCAGACGACACCTTGAAGGGTGATCGTGAGATAGTTCTTGCTGCAGTCCAGCAGAACGGCTCTTCACGTGAGTACGCACACAACACCCTGAAGGGTGATCGTGAGATAGTTCTCTCTGCTGTTCAAGCAGGCTGTTCACTTGAGGACGCACCCGACACCCTGAAAGGTGATCGTGAGGTAGTTCTTGCTGCAGTTCAACGAGATGGCCATTCATTCAAGTACGCACACGAGACGTTGAAGGGTGATCGTGAAATAGCTCTCGCTGCAGTTCGTCATTGTGGTGGTCTCCTCTGCCACGCACATACCAGCGTGAGGGGTGATCGAGAGGTAGTTCTTGCTGCAGTTCAACAAGATGGTGATTCACTCGAGTTCGCACACGATGCCCTGAAGGGTGATCGTGAGATTGTTCGTGCTTCAGTTCAACAAGATGGGGAGTCACTCAAGTTCGCCAGTGACGCTCTGAATGGTGATCGTGAGATTGTACTCGCCGCCGTTCAAGAAAGTGGCTATGCACTCGAGTATGCACACGACACCTTCAAGGGTGATCGTGATATGGTTCTCATTGCAGTTCGTTCTGCTGGCAATGTCCTCTGCGAAGTACACAACGCCTTCAAGGAGGATCGTGAGATCGTTCTACTTGCAGTTCAACAGTTTGGCTTGTCCCTCAAATACGCACACGACAACTTGAAGCGTAATCGTGAGATAGTTCTTGCTGCAGTTCAAGGTGACGGCGATTCACTTGAGTACGCACATGACACTCTGAAGGGTGATCATGAGATAGTTTTCGCTGCAGTTGAAGCAAACAGATCTTCACTCCGGTTTGCGCACAACACCTTGAAGAGTGATCCTGAGATGATTTTTGCTGCTGCACGTTAGCTTGACGAACGAACATCAGGGGTGAAATCGACGATGCCGCCTGAGCTGCCAGCATCAGAGCCTTGGCGGGACAAGGCACACATCTCTCGAGTCGTTGGGTGAGGTGCTTTGCCTTTCATCATACCCCCTCCCCATTCCCGGACACGACCTGCACATCAAGCGAGGCGAAGTCAACCATGCGCTTTGTTTCTCTTCTGCTTCCCTTCCCATTCCTGGCGGGGACCACGGGGCGTTTACCCGACACAACAGAGGCTGAACAGCAAGAGTGCCCGGACACAACCTGCTGATCAAGTGAAGCGAGTTCATGTCT
The DNA here is from genome assembly GCA_963210315.1 of Rhynchopus euleeides. Taxonomy (NCBI): domain Eukaryota; phylum Euglenozoa; class Diplonemea; order Diplonemida; family Diplonemidae; genus Rhynchopus; species Rhynchopus euleeides. Next base: position 365,389 of record OY723320.1, on the reverse strand, counting down.
GGTTTCCCCTTTTCTTCTGTTTCTTTTCTTCTAATTCCACAAGGCTGTCAAGCTTTATGTTGACCTGAAAAGTGAACCATATCGGTGTGTTGTGCACAGTGCTAGTTGTGCCTGCCGGGAACTGATTCCCACGGTTCCAAAGGGCTTTGATCTGTGCCTGCTGATGCGGCGAGAGGAGGACGTGGTGGGGAAAGCTCGAAATGACGACACAGCTAATGTACAAAGTGAGTGGCGAGAAGGCAGCAGCCATCGCACGTCGCAGGATAGGCAACACCCTCCCCCCAGCCCCCCCCGCCCCCTCCGTGTTTATTCCACCCTCTACAGAGGGGTGGCATTCTTCAACAGGTCGTCACTGCACGTTGGTCTCACCTCATGTTTGGGGGCTGCCAGCTCAGCCCACCATATTCACCGCCAACACCACCACGACCCCCCCACCAGAGCTCACACAGGCCACCTATCGCACACATCGAAGAGGAGGGCGGGTGTGAGGGGTTCCGTTGTCAGCAGAGCAGAATCAGCAGAAAGTTACAATGGCGCAGCCGCAGCCGCAGCCCGTGAACCCGCTCCCGCCCCATCGCCAGGAGCACTACCAGCAGCGCATGAACAAGGAGAGCCAAGAGCTGAAGGAGATGCAGAAGAAGATGGCAAAGCTGCAGGGGCGCAACCAGCAGCTGCAGCTGCAGAAGCAGGAAAACGCTATGGTGGAGCACGAGTTCAACATCATGGAGGAGGACGCGCAGGTGTACAAGCTGATCGGCCCGGCGCTCGTCTCGCAGGACCCTTCCGACGGCAAGGCGATCGTGTCGAAGCGTCTGGAGTACATCACCGGTGAGATCAAGGGGCTGGAGGCCGAGATCGCCACCACGAACAAGGCGTACGACAAGCAGAAGCTTGCCATCAACAAGGTGCAGGAGGACTTCAAGGCCGAGGTGGAGCAGCTCCTGAAGAAGTCGCAGCAGCAGCAGTAATCCTGCTGCGGGAAGGGGTGGGTGGGTGTGGAGCCTGAGTGTGTGCCTGCCTGTGTGTGTGAGGCTATAGTGGGGTTGGGGGATCGCATCAAGAGCAGGACGTGGTGCTCGGTGCGGTCTGCGCTATTGGAAAAAGACAACATTCCCAACAATACAGTGTTGATGTGGTGGTGTGGTGGAGAGCGCATCAAGAGCAGGGTGCGTTCCACGCTGCAGCAAAGGTTCGCACGCCTGTCTGGTGAAAACGTTTTCTTTTTGAGTGGAAGTCGGCCCTGCATGGATCGCATGGGCTCAGTGTGTGTGTGTGTGTGTGTGTGTGTGTAGTGATAGTGGTTTTAAGTGGGTAACCCTGCGCGGATCTGTGCCCACTCCCCGCCCACCCCTACGTCACAGCGGATGCCCCACTCGGGTTAGAGTGTGGGGCCAACTCAGTGCCACTCCGAGGAGGGCGTGAGGCATAGCCAGCGTGGTGCGTGCCGCAACAGTGTGTGAGTGATTTCGCACTGCTGTGGCAGTCCCCGCACCGGCCCATGCGATGCGTCTTGCAAAATTCCATGGTGACTTGCAAGCCGTCGTTCTTCCCGTGGTGGTCCCGGCAGCAGTCCTCTTCCGAGAGGCGCCGGCGCCGGCAGTCCACGCAGCGGGGTTTTCAGTGCAGAGCGCAGGTAAGCATCTTCGCGTTCCGTCTGGCTCCAGGGGGGGCAGTCCGGGGAGCAGCGCCCCGTCGTTCCCATGACCGTCCTGTCCGGGCGTTGGCTTGCCGGCTGCTGGCAGTCCATTGCTGGGCCGCTTGCTGCCACCCCTCTGGGTAGTGGGGCTGCGGTGCGAAGGTTGCGGCCCACGCCATGCCGCGGGAGTGGAAGGCTGTGTCCCGCTGGTTCAAGCCCGGGCCTGCCGTGTGCGCTTGGAGGCTGCGCATCACCGACTCGGTGGCTGGGCTGAGCTGGGCTCTCCTGGACAGGCCCCCTGCCACGGTTCCCCCGATCGCGGTGAGGACAGTGGAGCTCGCAGTGTGGCCACAGTGCCATGGTTGCTTGGAAGTCTTGCGCACCACCTCGCAGAGCTGCCTCAACGAGTGAGCCTTGCCCAGGATGCTCTTCTGGAAGGCTGCGAAGTCCTGCCGCAGCTGCTCCTGCGAGGTCTCCCCCTGCCTCTCAGCCTCGTCCATGGCGGCGTTGCTCAGGGCGTCCGCATCGACGTTGAGTTCCCTTTTCACGTGCTCATACGTAAGGGTGATCCGGGGCCCGAGGTCGGCAGCCAGCCGTGCCGTGCTGAGGAAGAGGGGGCGGAGGGATTTATCGCGGCAAACCGCTTCCCCTTTTAGGTGTCGCAGCACCACCTGCGAGTCACCCCGCACCGTAACGTTCCCCTCAGGGGGCGGGTCGCCCCTTCTGAGCAGCCGTAGGCCCGCCCGAACCCCTTCGTACTCAGCGATGTTGTTGCTGCGTACGTTCAGCAGAGGGAGGATCTCTTCCGACACCTTGAGGCCGTCTCGGTAGAGCACCGCACCTGCACCCGCCAGGGCGAAGGGGGTGCCGTTGTCCCTTGCTCCGCCGTCGAAGTAGAGGGTGAGCCCCGGGGATGCGCCCTCGGGGATGCGTGGGCGGGCCTCCCGCGGCCCCCTCTCAGGGGGGTCAGGTGTGTGGGGGCGGATGCGGCGCGTTTCGACTTCTGGGAGGGTGAGGCCGGTCGACAGCTCGAAGTCGACAGCCAACTCCATGAGGGTCACGGTGTGCTCCCCTCCCTGCGGCCCCCATTTCAGGCCCCGCAGCCAGTCGCAGAGGGCCACCCACAGCTCCGGGGGGCGCTTGCCCCACGTCTGTTTGACAGTGGACGGCGCCCGCACAGGGATGCAGGCCTGTTCGGGGTTGGGTGTGCACCACCCCCATGGATAGTGAAGGGTGCGGTGGTGGCGCGCGGAGCGGTCGAGCAGTCCATCTTTCTCCTGCCGCGCCGAGAGGATTGCAATGAAGTAGCGGTGCAGCTGCGCCACTATATCCACCCTGCGTGCGAAGGATAGTGGCAGGGGCTGCCTGTCCTCCGGGATGCCGTGTCTAAAGGCGGGCGCCACCCCGCATAACGCCAAGCAAGGTGGCCAGGTTGACCGGTCCACAGCCGTAATGGGGTGGTTTTGTCGGATTGGGTCCCACGCGGAGCACTCCCACCATAGGTGCATCACCGTCTCGGGGGTGCCTGCGTTGCAGTATCGGCAGATCCCGCCCTGCCCCGTGCGCCCTCGGACAGGCACCGCCCCTGCAATGACGGAACGAAGGAGGCCCCGTTGGTATCCCGTGACCGCGGCGCCCTCTCCCTCCAGGACGCAGCGTGTGGCTTGCCCGTCGATGCCGTGCTGAGCGCCCGCAAAGTCGTCACGACGACCAGCCAGCGCCTTGGCCACCTGTGTACGTAGGGCCTGGCGGAGGTCATGAGCGAAGATCCCCCATCCGCTCGTTGTTGCTGCGGTGGGGTCGAAGACTATGCTCCGTCCCGCTTCATCAGTGTAAGATAGGGTGGTCGCCGTGCTCCAGCTCCATCCTATCCACCGAAGGGCCGCTCGGAAAAGCGCGAAGGGGCCTGTCCCTGTAAGCCTCACTCTGCTATCCCAAGCCGTCTCAGACAGAACCCTGCAGCGGCCCCACTTCTTGACCTGCATGGCCCAGGTGGTGATCTGCCGGTAGCGGGGGGCGACGGCGGGGTCCACCCGATGTGCATGGTGGAGGACATCCAGCACAGCCTCCCGCGCCCTGCGGGGGGGTCCGGACCACAGCGCGGCGACGAAGAGCCCCCTCCATCGCCTGATGTCGGCGTCCTCCCAGCGGGTGACCAGGGCGTCGTAGTAGAGCCTGGACCCCGCTGTCATCGCTGCTGCCTGCCCCTTCCACTGCACCGGTAGGGGCAGTGCCGAGGTCCTGCGCAGGTTCTGCTCTGCGCCCTCTTTTCGGCGGGCGACGCGCTCCGATTTGGGCACCTCGGGTCCCTCGAGCGGGCGCGCATGCAGCATGGCCCCGAGGCAGTCGAAGCTATCGCGCTGTCGAAGGGGGGTAGCCGTGCCGTCCCGTGTCCGGTAGACTATCGGGGTCAACGGCTCGGGGGACGTCGAGAAGACATGTGACTTGACCTCTGCGCATATTACCATCCCGGTATCGTGGGAGAAATCTGCAGAGTCATCCACCACTGCTTGCAAGGTCCCCGGGCTGGGGGTCACCGCGTACACATCGTCCACAAACGACAACGCCCTCGTGCCCTGCCGGTGCTCCGCCATGCGCATCCATACACCCACCAGCACGTTGATCAGCACGACGCTAATGGGGCAGCCCTGCATGATGCCGTTGGTTGGCAGGAAGCCCTCCCCGATAGTGCCGCTTACCCGGAAGTGCCGCTGCATTGACCCGTACGCTGCCCGCAGGGTGCGCAGGACTCGGCCGTCGAAGCCGAGCTCCGCAGCTAGACAGAAGGTCAGGTCAATCGGCACCGTGTCGAAGCATTTCTTAAAGTCTAGGGCGACACCGTACAGTGGCTGTCCTGTGAGGTGGGCCTCTTCGATCCGTGCTGCCAGGTGCCAGATGAGGTCCTCCGCGCCGTGGCCAGGTCTGCATCCGTGCAAGTCCTCAGGCGCAATGCTCTCCAGCCACTTCAGCGCAGGCTTCACTCGGATTGCTGCCCACACCCTGTACAGCACGGGAGTGATGCTGATGGGGCGCTGCGACAGCGGCTCACCTGAGCTGCCGGGCTTGGGAATGAGGCAAATCATGGCGTGCATCAGCTGCTCCGGCCATTCGCCCGATCTCTCGACCTCATTGAACACCTCCGCGAACAACTTGAGGAGGTCCCCTGGGAGTTGCCGCAGCTCGTGCACCCTCCAGCCGTGTAGGCCCGGCGAGGTGGATGTAGACATTTTAGCCAGCGCTGTCCCAACGTCTTCTGCCGTAATGGTCTTACACTCCATCTCGGCCGGGTCAGGGAGGAAGTCGCTGTACCTCTGTCGGAAGGTGTCCCAGCGAGGCTCAGGCGTCGTCGCATACTTCCGGAAGTAGCCCCCCCACGCAGTATCGCTCCTCAGCAGTTCATCCGCCTCCTTGGGGCAGGCCGTGAAGGAGCCATCCTCGCGGCGCATGAAGGTGGTAGGGGCGCAGAAGCGGTCTGCGAGGTACGAGAACACTATCCCCGCCTCCTGCGTCCAGGCCTTCTGCATCCTCGCCTTCCACGTGCGGAGTCTTTCGTCGCGGAGCGCGTCGAACATGCCTCGCTGAGATCCCTCCAGGGCGACAAGGGCCATCTCCATCGTCTCGAGGTCCGGCAGTTGTGAGGTGGTGCCCGCCAGCGCCGCCTCCAGCCCCGGGGGAAGGCCCCCTCCCTTCAGCCGCTTCTTCGCAGCGCCCCAGGCGTGCTCTTCGTTGGGTGTGGGGGGGTATGGCGCAGACTCCAGCAGTCGGTGGCGGCCCTCCAGGATGAGGGTCCGGAGGTTCCCCAACAGCTTGTCCTTCGCCCGGGTGTTCTTGTCGCCCGCTCCTCGGGCGGAGGCGGGGCGGTGTTTGGTGGCCACCCTCGACCGCTGCATGTGGTAACCCTCCGCCCTGCCCGTGTACGCCGTTTCCTGCCTTCCGAGTTGGCCCACGTGGACACGCTTCAGGAAGTTCTCGCTGCAGGCTGAGGCCCGGCGGAGGAGTTGCGCTCCTGTTGCACCCTCTTTCGTTTCCTCTGCGGTTAGCACATCCAGCAGCACCTCTCTGGCGGCAGCGCCCCCGAGCGTGGGCCTGCACTTAGGAAAGGGGGCGGGGAGGATGCAGATTTGCTTCGGTCGGCGGAAGGCGGCGAGATCGAGGTCGACGAAGAGCGGGCAGTGCGTGGGGATGCCGTATTCGCCCTTTTCTGCCACCTCGACGGAGCGCAAGGCCGGCGCCGCGCAGGGGTTCAGCAGGCAGATGTCCAGTCTGGTGCCTTCCTTCGATGCCCAGCAGGTGTTCCGAACTTCCTGCTGTTTCAGCTCTGCGTATGAGACCGCCGCATCGGTCCAACCACCCACCCGGCAGGCCTGGGATAGGACGGCACTGGTCTCCGGGTTGGTGTTGAGGTCCCCCAGCAGCAACACGGGCACCTGCCCCAGGCCGGCTGCGAGGTCCAGCGCCTCCTGCAGGAGGGTCTCCCGCTGCACTCGCACCTCCATCCCAGAGTGACCATAAACGCACAGGATGTGGAGCGCTGTCTTGCCGTTACTGGTTGCGAGCACCACGTGTACCAGGCGGGTACTGTCATGCAGCTTCTTTTCCAGCTTGGTCTTCGGTTGCACCACTTGCGCTACCAGGCCCTCTTTTGCCATGACTGCCACTCCTCCGGGTCGGGTCTGCTCGTAGCCATTGGCCCCCTTGACCTTGGGCATGCCCTTACCCCAGTGCATGGACCAGCCGTGGGCCGCGAAGTAGCTGCTGAGCGTGCCCTTGCTGGGGTCCGGGACACGTGTTTCTTGCAGGGCCACAACGTCTGCCTTCAGGTCCGCCACATCACACAAGTGGGTTGACAGCGACGTGACGTTGGCTGACGCCACCCTGAGTACCCCAGGAGACGCTGGCCGCGGCGCGGGGCGTCGCGGCGGCGGCCTGGGAGCAGGGCCGCGTAACGGGGAGATTGTGGTAGCAGCGGTTGCGGTTGGAGCTACTGGAGGAGGGGTGGGAGTCGCGGTGGGGAGTTTCCATCTGTTTGTGGTGGAGGCTGCTAACTCCCTGGCTAGCGTGAGGGGGATGCGCAGCACGTCGTAGTGGAAGGGCCTCCACGTGAGGCATATCACTTTGTCGCCTGACCCGACGCGCCCCAGGTACAGCCTATCCGTAGTGCCGAGTACCCACACCTGGGCCCCCAACACCTCAGCCGCTACCCTGAGTGTAGCCCCGTCCCCGTAGACCCCGCTCTGTGCCTGCGCCGCGATGTAGTCGTCGTAGGACGGGGGTGCCCGGGGGTCATCTATATCGGGCGCGTAGGTTGCTCGCCTCTCGGCGTCCTGTCCCAGGGCTTCGACTACAGCTGCTCTGAGAGAGGCCGCCGTCCATCCCGCACATTGCACCGCGAGGCCGGTGTATTGGCAGTTGCCATCTTTCGCCACCGCCTCTCGCACTGCCAGCAGTCGTTGCGCCATCTCTGCCAGCCATCGGTCGTCCTGCTCTACTGAGGAGGGGGAGTACTCCTGTCCCCCTCCTCCCCGAAGCCCCCGGGGTTCTCCTGCCCCAGGGGCGTGGCTTCTATGCTCTCTCGCTCTATCTAAGGGTCCCGCAGAGGTTACTCCTGTCCCTGCGGGTTTTGGTTTTCTATGGGGGGGTTGTGGGGAGGGTTCGCCGGCGGCGAGAGGGTGCTGCGCCACGGGCGCTCCCCCTATCCCCTGGTCGGCGCCCCCGCCGGGGGAACCGGAAGCCTTAGGGTGTAGGCCGGGTCCCCCCTTGAGGGGGCGCCTCACCCCCTAGTAGGGGGTGTAGCGCTTAGCCCCCCTCCACAGTCGGGGTGCCTTGCCGTTCTTGCCCGCGCCCTTCCCCGCCACCCGGGGTGTGTCGTTGACGTCCTGATCAGCTGCCGCGTCCCCTTGTCCGGCCTCGGCCCCTTTGTTCCCGAGCGCGGGTTGCTGAGGGGGGGGTAGCTGCTCGGACGCCGGGGGCTGCCCTTCGCCTCCGCATCCGGGGTCAGGCTGCTGCTGCTGCTGCGGTGCGGGCACGGGTGTATCCCCGGGCGCAGGGGCGGCTGCGGGCGCTGCGGAGGTGGCGGTGGTGGTGTTGTTGTTGCTATCAGACGCGGGGGGTTCGAGGTCAGCGTTGGCTGTAGGGGCAGGTTGGTCAGCCCCCGCCGGTGGTGGCGCGACTGCCGTTTCAGTCTTGGCCGGCTCCGCTGTTGCCGCCACTGGGGGGGGTGGCGCCGTTGTTGCTGTTGTTGTTGCTGCCGTTGCCGTTGCATTTGCATGGAGCAGCGCCTCCCTCACCTGCGCATCCTCGCGGATGACCTCTTGCAGGGTCGCCGAGGCCCTCTCCCGTTCCCTGGAGGTGTCCCTGCCCTCGCGTTTGCGGGCCCGCCGCGGGGAGCGGCACCGGCTCCTGCGCTGCTCACCTGGCCTCCCCCGGGCGGGCTGGGCATGGTAGTGGTGGTGGAGCTCGGCGAGGTGCGCCCTCGTCTCCTCCGCGACTGCCCGCTGTGATTCAGCGAGCTCGGCGCGCATCCCCTCCAGCTGCCGCCGCCCGTCCGCCACCATGGCCTGCTGGGCATCGTTGCCCACGCGCTGCCTGCCCAGCTCCTCCCGGAGCTCGCCCAGCTGCTGCTCGCTCGCGGCCCGCAGGCCTTCCGCAGTCGCTTGCGCTGTCGCCTGCACGTCGGCGAGGGCGGCTGTCAGGCGCGCGTCCGCCTGGGCTTGGCTGAGGCGCCCCTCATCGGCGACGGCGGCCATACGCGACAGCAGCTCCACCCCCTTCTGCTGCTGCTCGCTCAGCGCGGCCGTGATGCGGGCGACCTCTGCCTGCCCCGCGCTGCTCACCCTCCTCTGCTCGTCCTTGAAGGACTTGAGCTCCTTACGGAGGCCGCTCATCCCCGTCTGCAGGGATTTCGCCTGGAGCTGGGGCAGTGCCTGCTGCGCCTCCCCCACGCTCCCCTGCAGCCCCAGCATCGCCTCCCGGGCCCCCTGCACCTCCGCGAGCAGGGCGTTGCGGTGCTCCTCGCCCTGGTCGTGGCGGGTGGCGTGCTGCTGCAGCTGCTCCCGCACTGCCCGGAGGCTCGCCTCCAGCTTCGCCGCCCTCCCGCCGAGGGCCTCACCCCTGCGGCGCTCTTCCCCGAGGCCGCTCTCCGCGTCCTTGCGCAGGCCAACAAGCAGGCCGCGCAGCTCCCCGTGCACTCGGGCGTGCTCCACGCCCTGCCCCTCCAGCTGCGTCTTCAGCTCGCGCACAGCCTTCGGCGTGCCAGGCTGAGGGGGGGTCGCGGCGGGACGCTCCTGGAGGTCGTCCAGCTGGCGCTGCTGGGCTGCCAGGCGCTGCAGGAGCTCATCCTGCCGGGCTTGCTGCTCCCCGAGCTGTTGATGGAGTCGCCGTACCTCGGCGTGCTCCTCCTGCGCGGCTGCCCTCTGCTCCCCAAGCTCCTGTTGAAGTCGCCGCACTTCGGCGCGCTCCCCTTGCGTGGTCGCTTGCTGGTGGCCTTGTTGTGCAGCGAGTTGTTGCTCAAGGCGCTGCCGTTGCAGGTCCTGCTGTCTCTGCTGCTCCTTGAGCAGATCATGCAGGCGCTGCACCTCCTGCTGCAGCGCGGGTACGCCGTCCTGCGTGGGGGCACTGGCGCCGGGGTCAGCTGCGGTGGCGGCGGCGGTGGCTGCGGCGGGGTCATGGCCGAGGGCCACCAGGCGGCGGCCCAGACGCTCCAGGTCCTTCTGGAGCCGCTCCACGCGCTGGCGGGCCTGCTGCGCGTGTTGCTGCGCAGCCGCTGCGGCGCCACCCCCGCGTCCGGTCTTCCCCAGGTGCGTCCTGGACTTGGCGGCCCGGCCCGCCTTCGCCGCCGCCTCGCGCTCCTCCCGCACTCTGGCCTGGAGGCCGTCGTACCGCCTCTTGAGGCGGTCCAGCTCCTCTCCCTTCTTCCGCTCCTCTGCCAGCCGCCGCTTCTCCTCCTCCAGCATCGCCGTGTCCGTGAGGGCCACGGCCTTGCCGTTCACCTGCACCGACCATGTGGGGGGGGTGCCAGAGGGGGGGGGGGGGGGCTGTCCGCGATGACGACGGCTACGCCGTCCTTCGGCTCCTCGACATGCGCCTCCCACTGGAGATGGCGGAGGATGGCGCGGACATGCGCCGCGCGGTACAGGGGGGGGGAGGGGCCCGAGGGTGTATTCCCGGGGTTCGTTGAAAACGAGGGGGGGCAGGGGGGCGGCCTGTTGGCCACCGGCCTGGGGGCCGGTGTTACCGGAGGAGACCCCGTGGAGGTCGGCCTGTGACATCCTGCCCGTGTATCCCTCTCTCCTCCTGTGTGTGTGTGTGTGTGTGTGTGTGTGCAGCTAATGGAGATCGCATCAAAGAGCAGGTGCTGCTGTGCTGTTGTACCGCTCCTACGTTTCTGGTTTTTCTGCCCCTAGAGAATGTACCTTCCCATGCAGGAGAAGGGGGGGTGGGTGGGTGTGGCTACGTGGTGTGTGTGTGTGTGTGGTGAATAGATTTAAAAGGTGGTCTTAGTTCTGTGTGTGTGTGTGTGTCTGTGCCTGCGGTTCTGCGCTACTGAGTATTTTAGCAAAGCGGTGCCGACGAGGGTATTTTTTTTTGTGGTGCACTTCAGCCTTCTTTGCCGACGGGTTTTATTTTGCACAACAAATGAACCTTCCCGGGTTTGGCGCACAAACCCAGGAAACGCCGAAGATGAACACTGGGTCGGATCTGGACCAAAAGAAAAGGGTCCGGCGGACGCATTTGTGTTTTGTTTTGTGCAACCCGGACGTAACACACTTCTCGCCTTGCTTCGGGTTCGCGCCGGATACGGTGAAGGTCAGACACCGGTTCTTCTCTTTGTCTCATGCGCTGCGCGCACAACCTCTCAACGAAAACAAGGTAGCAAAAGGCAATGTTTGGCCCCTCCCTCCTTCTTGTGGGAGGTGGGGTACCCTGGCGTTCGGCAGTTCATCGTCGACACCGAAGCAAACAAAAAGAGCTCAGCGAAGCCGGGTGAATCTCAACAGGAGGATCAACGAGGGGGGGGGGGTCGGGGTGGGGTTTTGGTGGGGTGGGTTGGAGGAGAACAGCAGGGGAAAAAACAACAAACAGAATAATGAAAAGTTCAAAAAAAAGGGGGAGAAGGGGGTGGTGGCCGAAGAAGAGCAGAAACCCCACCTCCCCCCTCCCCCCTCCCCCCACGCTTGCGCGGGAACCTAGCGGGAGGGGGGGAGGAGGGTGCGCTAGGAAGCAGGCGGTTTCCCATTTCAGTTTCGAGAGAGCTTCAGCAACCCCCTACCGGGGAGGGTGGGGGTGGCGGCAAAAGGAGCCGGTGCAGCAGGAGCAAGTTCACAAAGCCCGGTGCTCCAACCCCCCCTCCCGCTCCTCCTCCCCCCGACGGACACCCAGAGATGGGCTCACTCGCGTTGCTGAGAACAGAGGCGGGGTGTTCGTTCCCCTTCACTTTTGGCGAGCAGGCCAGCAGGCCTCAGACACCCTTGTTTCCGGGCAGCGCACACAGCACCACACAGGTGGGCTACGATCCGTGCAGGATCTCCCCCACACAAGACGTGGTCACCACACACACGCACACACACACCACGGCTCACCCTTGCCTTGCTAGGGTCCAGCCTCCAGAGGCTGGTGTGACACCGGGAGGTCTCAAAACCCCGGGGGGTGTGTCACACCCGATTCTCGGGAGTGGAAAGTAGGCAAAAAAGTCTACCCCACCCCACCCCCCACACGATGCAACCCACCGGTGACCCGACAAAGCGGACGGTCACCAAGGCCGAGCTGGACACGGTGTGCAGCGCAGCGAAGCACCTCGAAGCCGAGTGGGAGGAGCTGCAGTCGGATGCGGCGGATTCCCTGCAGTCACTCGGCGTCCTGCAGACACGCTCCGTCTATCTGCAGGGGAACCTCAGGGGTTTAGCTGAGCTCGACTCTGAAATCGGCATCCGACAAGCGTTCGCATCGAAGCTCCTGGGGCTTCAGGATGCGGAGGCTGCGTCTGTCCGGGCCTCCCTCTCGGCAATGAGGGAGAGGGTGTTCGACTTCTACGACGCAGCCCGGTGCGCCTCCGATGCTGCGGAAAGCGTTGCTTCCTACCCCCCGACGCCCCTGCAGGCAGCGCTGCTGGCTCTCAGCGATGTGGCCACTTCCTTCGGGAAGGCCTTCGAAAGCGATCTCATGGTGAAGGAGTCGGTGCTGGCGTGCCTGACATCGCAGCAGGCGCCGCGCGACAGCGCCAGGCTGAATCTGCAGATCACAGCCTTCACAACCCAACCCTACCACACACCAGGTGCGGTGGACAGCCTTGTTGCCGCTGCGCAGGCCGTTGCCATCCATGTGTAGACAGGACGGAGCGTGGGGGGGGATGGGGGGAGAGGGGACATCGCGTTGCTATCCCGCCGCTACCTCGTTGTGTGTGTGCTCCGCGCCCCCCCCCCCCCTCCAACGCGGCATCACCTCCACTGGCAAGGCCTCTCCAGGCACTGCCAAAAGGGTGCAGGGTGGGGGGTGGGGCAATGATGGGTGAGTTGCCTCTGGTGCAGCTCAGAGCCTCACGCACCCCCGCACCCCCCCCCTCCGGCCCCGCCGACCCGTCATCAATATAGTTTCGAGGGGGCTAGAGTTCATGCGGGTCGCGCTGCATCCCCCCCCCCCCCCCTTTTTACTTCCTTTTCCTTTCACTCTCGACGATCAAAAACCCCCCCCCCCCCCTTTTTTGTCCCGGCTGCATCCGTTTTACCACAAAACAAAATCAGGGTCTCTACCCTCTACCCTCTACCCCCCTCTCCGTGTCAGCTGCGCACCCCCACCCACCCCACCCTCCACCCACACCCAACAACACGCCTCTCAGGGGAGACCAACTCTTGCTCTCTCACTGGGCCCCGCTTCTGCCTCTGCCACAATGCTCGCAAGGCCCAGGGTGCTGACCGGGGCAAGCAGCAGAAGCGTGGCGAGCGATGTCTCCGTCGTGACGGACGCCGTTGTCGGGAGCGCGCTGAACCCAAAGCTGGTCCTCAAGCTCGCAGTGGCCGTCCTCACCATGAGCACAGCCGGGGTTCTATACGCCTACGGGTCTTACAGTGGAGACCTCAAGCGGCAGCACAACCTTTCGGACAGCGAGAGCTCACGCATCATCGGGATTGCCAACATCGGTTTTTGCTTCGCATTCTTCGTCGGAATTGCCTCCGACATCGGCGGTGCGAAGCTCTGCGCTGTCCTCGGTGGGATCCTCGCTGTACTCGGACTCCTCCTCATCCGCGAAGCCTGCCTGGGGCACATCCCCGACAGCTGGGGCCTGCTCGCCCTCCTCTTCGCCCTGGTCGGGCAGGGATCCACCTTCCTCTACATGGCCTCCCTTGTGACATACCAGAACTTCCCCAAGCCGATGCACGGCATTGTCATCGGGATTCTCGACTGCATGCTGGGGTTTTCCGCCGCCATCTTCACCCTGATCTACAGCAACTGCTTTTCAGGCAACCTCTCCGGGTTCATGGCGTTCTGCGCCGCCGCCCTCGCGGTGGGCGCAGCCGCCGCAGCCGCCTTCCTCGGTGTCGACCGGTCCGACCGCCACCTCGACCTCCCTGAGGACGGGGAGGCCAGCCTGCTGGTGCCGAAGGGCAGCCAGATCACACCCTCCGCATCCCCAGCCCAGACGCCCCATGAGGATGAGGGTGGTGGCGGCGGCGGCAGCGGCGGGGTGGCGAAGTTCGGCTCCCTGCTGAAGCCCGACTTCTGGCTGCTGTTCCTGCTGTTCCTTCTGGGGCAGGGGGTGGGGTTGCAGCTGATCAACAACACGGCGGATGTGGCGGAGGCGATCAGGCCGGAGGCGTCCGACGGGCTGTCCTCCGACATCTCGCTTGCCACGTCGGTGTCGGGCGGGTGCCTCCGCTTCAGCGTCGGCATCGTGGCGGACCTGATGGCGGCAAAGGGCTACCGCGTCTCCCTTCTCCTCACGTCGCTCTACGTCCTGCTTGTCCTCTCCCAGCTGCTGCTGCTGGTTGCGTTCGACACGGCTGTGATCCCTGCCGCCATCCTCACAGGCATGTCCTTCGGGGGACAGTGGTGTGTCGTGCCCATCATCACCTCTGCCCTCTTCGGCGAAGCCTCCTTCGGCGTCAACTGGGGGGTCCTGATCTGCGCCTCCGCCGCTGGGCCCTGGGTTTTCGAGCCGTACCGCGCCCACGTCTATTCCTCACACAGCCCGGCAGTCGGGTCTTGTGTCGGCAGCGCCTGTTATAGGGACACCTGGGTGGTTACGCTGTCGGCATCGCTGGTGGCGCTGTTCCTGTCTGTCTGCTTCGACCAGAGGGTGAGGCGTGCGGAGGCGGCGCAGTGGGTGGGGTTGGATGGCGGGTACGGCATTGGTGAGGAGGAGGTGGTGGTGGGTGTGCAGGAGGCGAGGGTAGGGATGCGGTGCAACGCCATCCTGGAGTGATGGGGGTGGGGGGTGGGTGGGTGGGGGGGGATTTTTTTTCTCTTTTGCTGCACACGCCTATGCCTGACGGTCTCACATGTCGGAGGGGTGGCTGTTTTTCGATTCCAAGAAATGAATATCACGCGGTGTCAAGGGTTTGAAATAGAGGGGGGGTCTGTCGCTCTCGGCAAGTGTTACGGAAAAAGTTTAGGGGGTTTTCGGCCTATCGTAGAAACAGGAGGAGGAAAACGCCAAAAAAAAAGCGTACCGTTTTCAGCGTCGTAGCGAAGGAATTCACTCCCAGATGAAAAGGAAATATCAACAAGGGAAGTTTGCTCTAGAACCCCCCCCCCCTCCAGAAGAGTGGGGATAAGGCGGGGCTTGTGTGCCACGCAACAGTTGGCGTGCAACTGGCACAGCTTGATTGGCAAAGAGCGGAGACCCATCCATGTAACTATTCCGTTGCTGCAAAGCCCACGGTGTGTGGTGGCCGCGTTTTAAATAGGTTGGCCCTGCGTCAGACCTGAGCCCAGGTGCTGTGTGGTGTATCTCTGTGAGTGTGTGCGAGGCACAGCCCACGCCCTGTGTGCGGGCAGTGAGCATCGCATCACGAGCGAGGAGTGTGTGCCCCCCCGCTGGCGTGCCATCGTATGTCCGTTGCCCACCACGGCCTATTCGCCGTCCCACAACACGCCGGGACATGGGGCGCCCCCATTCCCCGGCGAACTGGCTTTAAAGAATGAACTCAATCCCCACCCCTCCCCACCCCACTGCCATTACCGATCAAACCCCCCTGCACGCCGTCCTGCGCTGGAAAGTTACAGCGCATGGCGTTCCTTCAATCCCCCGCCGCACCCGGGGGGGGGGGGGGGGTTATATCCGTCGATGTTTGAAGTGAATCCCCACACCCACACCTACACCCACACCCAAGGTGCTAAGCCAGCCACAACGACCCTGTCATTTTTTTGCATGGAGACAGAAAGCTAAGCACCCCCGAGCGGGTGTGCGTGGGACAGCGGAGGGAGCACCGGAGTCCGCTCGGTTGCGACCTACACTGAAACTACGCAAAAAAAAAAAAAAGCTTGACGGAGTGTGTGGGTGAGCGAGCAAGTGTGTGTGTGGTTATAAAGTTTTAAGGCGGTGTCGCCCTGCACGGGCAGTAGCACCTCCCCTTCAGTATCGCACTCCCGAAGGATTCCCCAACACGACGTGACACCGGTTTCGACGCGTACTCTTCGTACCCCTCCCCCCGGCCGCGTCTCTTCAGCGAAGAACCGGGGATAATCGGACCAGGGCTAGCTAAACCCTGGTGGTGTCACGGGTGGGGTTGGAGAGGGAGAAAAGGAAGAAATGAAGTTGCGAAAAAGTCAAACACTGACACGTGAAATCAATAAAAAGGGTGGTATATATCGCCCCCTTGCTGCGACGAAGACACTAAATAGTCAGGCCGCTTCAAGAGTCTTGAGGGCTTGAAGGAATAAACAGGTTGCTGATGAGTCTCAGGAGCAGGCACCTTTTGTCCGCCCACATGACCTTCGCCCGAAGGCGAACCTCGTCCAGCTTGGCTCGATCGCCACAGAGAAGGGGATCATTCTCCGCTGTGGTGAACATCTTAAAAACCGAGGGTGCAGAGGTGGGGCAGCCCACTGGTGCGACAGCAGGCCGCTCCCGGATAGCTATAACTAGTGCATAGGAAGCATACGACGGCACACGCAACAGATGCCGAAGGCACAACGGCGGGTCACTTTTAACCACCAGAGGAGTGGCACTCCCGAGGGGTGGGGTAGGGGGGGTAGTCACAACACTTTCGAAGGAAGTAAAGGGGCAAATGGGATGTTTTGTGCAAGGTAGAAAGGAAGTCACAACATGAGGCAGGGGGGATTGCTCATCAGGCCTGGGGGAATAGAGGGTTTGTGTGTGGTTATAAAGTTTTAAGGCGGTGTCGCCCTGCACGGGCAGTAGCACCTCCCCTTCAGTATCGCACTCCCGAAGGATTCCCCAACACGACGTGACACCGGTTTCGACGCGTACTCTTCGTACCCCTCCCCCCGGCCGCGTCTCTTCAGCGAAGAACAGTGTGTGTGTGTGTGGTGTCAGTGAGCAATGTGGGGCTCGACACCGCACAGAACTATCCACATGTGTGAAATGACAGGGGGATTTGTCGTTGTTCGGCTGATTGTTGCCCGGGTATTGCCCCACCGCTCCCCTTGATGCGGGGGGGGGGGGGTGGAATGGGTCACACTTGCACTGTGCCCTCGATGTGCCCGGCTGTCCCGCTGATACAATGCGGTGAAGTGGCTTCAGGGTGCATCACGACTGAACAGAAATAAGAGAAAAAAATATAAAGCGCGCCCATTGAAAGGTGCCGATTCAAAGGGGTGGGACCACCGTTGTGCAGAGATCGTGCCCTCCGTGCACTGAAAAGATATATCACAGTGGGCCAGTCTCTTAGTGAATGGGTTAGGGGGTCTTCGCTGGTCGTTATCCTTCGTCAATCTTCGTCAGTTTTCAGCCAATTCAACAGGAAATGCACCGAAATGCACTGACGACCACCCCGTAGCGAAGACCCCCTTAGGAGGTCACCCCAAAATACCGAATTTACCGTTTTTACCGTTTTTACCGCTAGTTTACCGCTGGGCCTTTGTCACAATACCGGTTTTTTACCGGTAACCGGACATGGGACACGCGGGACAGGCGGACCGGTAAAACCGGTAGGTGGCACCGGTTTTTTTGTGTCCCCTCAAAACTTTTTTGGCGGTTTTCGTGTTGTGCATGTCACTGTGCTAAGAGCCCGAAGGAGCAAAAGTAGAACCTGCTGCGCTAGCCCCACCAAGCAGCCTCAGTACGATAGGACGCGCGCAGGCACCGGGCCCCCTCTCTAAAAAAAATGGCGGTTTTCTGGTGGACCGTCTATAGGGGGACCCTTTTCAAAAAATTTTCCGGGGTGGGCCTATTTTGCATATTTGAGCCCGATTTCAAAGGAATTTCTGAGTTTTGAGCCCGTTTTGAGGCCTAAAACGCGTCATCGAATTTCCATTTTTCTGCCCATACGGGCAGGGACTTGGCCAAAATAGCTCAAAAAATTTTGGGTGGCCATCTGGCGGTTTTCAGCCAAAAATGCCCAAAAATGGCCGAAAATCGCCTCCTGGCACCTCGCACCAGGCGGACACAACTGACACATCAACGGTCTACTGATCAAGTAGTACGTACTGACCCCCCCTCCCCCCCTCCCCCGCAAATGGCGCCCCCCTCCACGTCGGGATCCGCTGGGCTAGGCAAAGCGGCGCAGGAGCGCTGGGAACTGCGGGAGGGAGATTGGAACACCCCAGTAGCGAAGGATGCGAAGTCCTTCCTCGAGCAGGGCGGAGTTTATCTCTGCCACAAAAATGAGTCGCAGGCTGCCATGAAGGCAGCGATCAACGAGAACGTGCAAGCAGCGATGCTGCTTATCTGCGCCGACGAGGCCCCAAAGAGCCTCGCAAAAAGCTGCACCGACGTCGTGCTGCAGAGGGGGGGAGAGCTGCGGACGGTGCGACGCTGCATGGTGAACCTGCGAGGGCAGGTGCGCTACGCCCCACGGGGCGTCACGGCCCCCACCATGGGGGAAGGACTCAAGCCGGTCGTGGTGATGGGACGACAGCTGTCGAAGAAGACGGCGTGCGACTGGGTGAGACGGCACGGGGGTGATGTACACGGAATCATCACCCTCAACCCCAGGAGGCCCCACCAGGAGGCCCCCACCACGTACAGGGTGACGGTCGACGCCACCGAGCTGGCAGGGCTGCTGAGAGCGAGCGGCGACGGCGGGGTGTTTGCGCGCCCCTTTTTTACAGGGAAGACGAGGAGCAGCACGGAACGAGTGACGCCCCTCGCACCCGACACGCAGGTGGACGCCGCGCGCCAACAGGCACAGGCACTGGGCGGCAGGGTCATCCTGCTAAGCAAAGGTGGGCTCGGGATGGCGGTGCCCACAACAACGCCGCTGCAGACGGCAGCACAGGTGCTGGGTGACAGCCTGGCACGCAACCTCGCGGAGGAGAAGTGGCTGGTCGACGGCTTATCGACCGACTACTCTCGGAAGTGCGTGGGGAAAATGCTGGAGGAGCTGGGGTGGACCCCCACCTTCCTCACTAGCGCACGGACGGAAGGGCGACGCGTGGCGATGTACCGCGGAGCCCCACCACCAAGCACCGACCCCATCATCACGCAGAAGGGGATCATCACCGTCCGACGGTACAGGCAGGAGCAGGATGGCCACCTGTTCGACCGTGCAGCCCCCCGCAGCACAAAGCCGACCAAGCCCACCACACAGAAGACGCAGAAGAACACGCCTGCGCCGAAGAACACGACTGCGCCTGCGCCTGCACCCACACCGACGCCGCCGGCGGGAGTGCCTGGGAGCGAGATGCTGCCGATCAAGAAGAAGACGAAGAAGACGAAGAAGAAGAAGGAGAAGAAGGCAGCCGGACAGACGGACACCCAGATGAGGGACCCCGCACCCACACGCGCACCCACACCCGACCCGCTAGTGGCAGCTCTGCAGGCACAGCTGGAGAGCACACGCGAGGACATGAAAATCCTCCGTGCGCAAAACCTCGCCCTCCAGACGCGGCTGGACAAGATGCACGAACTAGTACGTGCAAGTCTGGTCGCGAAAGGGGCCCCCGCAGAGCCCCAGACTACACCACAGAAGACGACACCGCGGACGAGGACGGACAGGGACGAGAGGCCACCGACGCCGATCCCCCTCACCATGTCGCCTGACAAGCGGGACAGGGTCCGGGGGACAAAGACCACTGCTACCTCTTCGCCACCACGGGGCACTGGGCGTGAACGCGACGGCGCGCGTAAAGCCGCGCCACGGTCCCCTAAGTCCCCGGATAAACCCTTCCGGGTCTGACCACCAGCGCCCACACGCCTCCACAGTCAGGCCGAAACCACACGACGACTGCTACTCGAGGCAGGCATAGAACCCAACCCAGGCCCCCTCCTGAAATGCCTGAGCTGGAATATCAACGGCCTCACCCCGGCGAGAAAGGCGGAGCTCAACACCCTCCTGGAGAAGAAACGATACGATGTCGTCCTCCTCCAGGAGCTAAAGGCCGCCCAGACGGGGAAGATCAACTTCAACGGGTACGCAGCACACACCCGTGTCCGGAAGGCGTCGCGGGCCAAGGGGACAAGTGAGACCCACGGGGGCGGTATCACTACCCTGGTGCGCAAAGACCTGGGCGCAACAGTGGCAGAATACAGGAATTGGAAAGTCACAGAGCGACAGGACGTGGAGGTGTGTGGCGTACAAATCATTCACATCTACCGTCCCAGCGCAGTGGGTTTGCAAAAGGCGGACACCAGGCGGGATGACTTCGACACCGAGGAGTTGCCGTGTGGAGATAACGTCGTGATCGCAGGTGACCTGAACGCGCACCACCCAACATGGAGCGCGGCGAAGACACCGAACACCGTCGGGACACAACTCAATGACTGGGCACAGGAACACGGCATGCGCATCTACAACACCCCTGAGTCATCGACGCGCATAGTGGGCGAAAACGCTACATCACCCGACGTCGTCGTCGCGAGTGACTGGAACCCGGTGCAATGGAGGGTGCTGAACACCGGGAGTTCCGATCACCTGCCGATGGAATTCGACGTTCCCTGCGAGCACCTCACAGAACCGCAACACAGGGACACAACGAATACCAAACCGCTGTGGAACTGGAAGGAGGCGGACTGGGAAGCTTACTGCGCTGAGATGGAGCGGAGTGCTGACGGAGTAAGCGGGTGGAAGGATGCGACCACCGCGTACGCGCGATGGGCCCACATGCTGCTGGAGGTGGCGAAGCGCCACATCCCTAGACACCGCAGGCGGAAGCGGAAGCGTCGATGGTGCGACAAGAAGGTGCAAAAAGCGATCCGCGAGAGGGACACGGAGATCGGGCGCCAACAACGCACACCACCGGCGCAGCTCACGAAAGATGACGGCGCTACCCTAACCCGCCTCAGGAGGGAAGTCACCAGCCAAATCCGGCGAGCGAAGCGTGAGGTCTGGGAAGCCCGGGCAACTGACGCCTCGCGCACCAACGGGGCCTTCAACCTCCTGCGTGAGCTGGACGGCAGAGCGGACAAAGCCCAGCCATACCCACTACTCGACGAGGGGGAGCCCCTCACCACTGACAGACAGAAGGCCGACTGCCTCGGACGACGGTATGCGGCGACAAGCGGCGGCGGGGGGGTGGTCCACCCGGACGAGCCGTTAAGCGCCCCACAACTCCCACCGGAAAGCGCGAAGCCCCACCCCTCAGAGGCACCCTTCACCAGGGCGGAGCTTGACATCATCATCCACTCGCTGGCCGACAAGAAGACGCCAGGCCCAGACGGTATCCACAATGAGTTCCTCAAACACCTCGGCCCCAGGGCACGGGAGGGCCTGCTGCACATCTGCAACCTGTCGTGGGTGAGCGGCAGACTCCCGAAGGAATGGACACAAGCGACCCTCTTCCCGATCCACAAGCCGGGGAAACCCGCCTCCGACCCCAACTCCTACCGTCCAATCGCACTCACGAGCGGGGCGAGCAAAGTGATGGAACGGATGATCGCCAAGAGGCTCACACAGCTCATGGAGGACCCCACAGAGCCGATGCACAACCTCAACGACGTGCAGGCAGGCTTCCGTCGCCACAGGTCCGCGGTGGACAACGTGGCGATGCTCACACAGCTGGCACGGGATGCACTGGCAGAAGGCCGCAGCGCAATCCTGCTCACCGTGGACATGGAGAAGGCGTACGACACGGTGAGTCGAGATGCCATCCTCCGGCGCCTCAAAGAGATGAACACACCAGCGCGATACCTTCGATGGTTCACAAGTTACCTGGACAACCGAAGGGCGACTACGACAGTATGTGGTACACACGGGGATACCTACCACATGGCCGAGGGGGTGCCCCAGGGTACAGTGCTGTCCCCCCTCCTCTTCAACTGCGCCATGGCAGAGGTGGCGAATACCCTCAGCGCGCACTGCAAAGGGTATACCGCCATATATGCCGACGATCTGGCCATCCTCCTCACGGGGGACGATATCGATGACACAACAGCGAAGACCGAAACGGCACTTAGCCTCCTCGAGGAATGCCTCCCCCGACTTGGTTTCCGCCTGTCCCGCGACAAAACCTCCTTCCTCCCTTTCGTGTCACGGCGAGATGCGGAGGGCATACGGAAAACCGACCTCCCCCTCACCTACTCAGATGGGAGTCTGGTCAAGCGGGGTGACAGAACGAAGTACCTGGGGGTCCTCATCGACGAGACCTGCAGCATGACCGCGCACCTCGAGCAAGTCAAGATCACTTACCGACGCCGCCTAGCACTCCTACACATGCTGGCAGGACGAGACTGGGGCTGCGACGCGCACACACTGCGGCAGGTGTACCTAACATACGTGCTCCCCGCGGTAACCTATGCCATATGCGTATGGGGGATCGCACTCACCAACAAGGCCTTCGGCGAGCTGGAGACGATCCACCGCCGGGCTGCGCGGCTCATCACGGGCTGCGCCTTCACCACGGACACAGCGGAACTGCTGTGGGAGGCACACCTGCCGACCCTCGAAGAGAAGATGTACACCGAAGCGGCTACGGCGTACGAGCGGATTCGACGGGTTGGTGGGTCCCCGGGGTCAACGGCGATCCAAAAAGCGTTGCGCACCGCCGGCAGCACGTGGCTTCGTTTGGCTGAATCGGTGGTCAAACGCACCGCCATCTACACACGCAGCCCGGGCCCTGCCACAATCATATCCCACTACCCGGTGGCACCGTGGGAGTGGCAAGGGATGCTCGGGAACATCCAGATACACCCCGCCATCCCTGGCCTGAGCCGGAGCGACCCCGACCAGACCGACGCGGAGAGGTACGCTATGGCGCAGGTGATGCTGGCGGGACTCCCCCAGGCGGAGCTGCACGCCTACACGGACGGGTCGGTAAAGGAGGGAGTCGGAGGAGCGGGTGTTGTCCTCCTGGACCCTTCTACAACAGACATCGTCGACAAGCGCAGTGTCGGGGCGGGCCAGAGCTGCGTCTCTTACCAGGCGGAACTGGTAGCACTGCGGGAGGCGACTCAGATGATCGCAGCAAGGGGTGTAGCCCGCGTCGTGATTCTCACGGATAGCCAATCCGCCCTGCACGCGCTAGAAGCAGGGCCACACCGTGCCAAAGCGGAAACGCTTGTCGACGTCTGGCGCGGCCTGGCCACACTCACCAGCTCAGGCACGACTGTCACCTTGCAGTACGTGCCGGCCCACGTCGGGGTGGAGGGAAATGAACTGGCAGACTATCAGGCGGGTCTGCGGACGAACAACCACCAGCTGCAGACGGAGCCCATCACACTGCTGGCGGCGAAGGCGGCAGTGCGGAGGGTGACTGCGGAGCGGACGCCCCGGCCCGGCGAGAAAAGTCTGTACGCCTGGACGCCACCTAAATCGGCGGGGCCTACAGCGCGCCGGCCCGCGCTACACACACCGGCGCTGACCCGCCTCGGGGCCAGCACGATGCGACTGCTACGGACGCGCCGCCACTACCTCCTGTTCGACTACATGTCGAAAAACAGGGCACCGAAATGCCCCATGCACGGATGCACAGTGCAGAAAACGACGCTGAAGCACCTACTGCGAACCTGCCCGAAGCTTAAGGACCTACGGGAAAAACACCTGGACAACCTCTCCCCCCATGTCCTACTCCTCACCCGGCCCGTGACCACCCTGCGTTTCCTGATGGACGCAGGCCTGCTCCACGAGACCGAGACGGAGCTACTGACGAAACGGGGGAAGGGGTAGGGACCTCAACCGGGCGGGGCAAGGGGCGGGTTGGTCACAAATCACAGAACACGAATGAAAACAAAGTACGG
The DNA here is from genome assembly GCA_963210315.1 of Rhynchopus euleeides. NCBI lineage: Eukaryota > Euglenozoa > Diplonemea > Diplonemida > Diplonemidae > Rhynchopus > Rhynchopus euleeides. The sequence continues at coordinate 342,464 of OY723320.1, read as the reverse complement.
GCCCTGTCCACGCACCCTGATGGGCGCGACAGACCAGGGGGAAACCAACGAACAGGACCTTTGCCATATCAGGTGAAGACGTCTCAACACAAAAACTTTGGCTTTTAATGGGGAGGTGTCTCCGTGTCGACGCACGGCAACCCACCCGCTCTGCGGGAAAAAAACGGCACCACACAGGGCACTATCCCTGACCCGACCCCGGAAAGAAGCACACGAGTGAGCCAACGCTACAACGACGTAGCGCACAACGTGGGGGGACGGGAACGAAGTTAAAAAAAAATAAGATTAATGAAAGAACACACAACCGCAACCGCATGCAGAGAGGCCTCCCGCTTGGGACGGAGCGGGCGGGAGAGGGTTGCTTCTCCTACCCCCATCCTCCGGAGCCTCCACATCCAGCCTTTTGGTATTTTTAGGAGGCATCGCGGTGTTCTGCACAAAGGTGGGCACCCAAGCAATGTGGGTGTGCCGTATTTTGTTTTTGCCACGGGTTGTGAAAACCATCCATTTCTTTGAAAATGTGGGTGAGTACGGGGTGGCGGGGTGGGGCATCCCTGCGCGTGTGTCAGGTTGCCGTGCAGCGGTCTTTCGTTGGGGGTTCTTCAGTCCTGATTGCTGGCCCGCGTAATCCAACACTGCCAGCCAGCGCGCGTGTTTGTGAGTGTGAGGAGATATGGAAAGCGAATCCTCCACAAAAAATGAAGCCGTGCATGACACAACCGACCAACGCAACAAAGTATCACCGGCACTGGTCTATGTAGACATTATTAAAAGTCTTTCCAGTAGTGTTCTCACCGGGGAGGGCTATATGTAGAGAACTACAAAACCCCCTTCCCCTGGCGGTGAATCTCCGGTGTACATTCGCCGGGGCTATGTGGCCTTCCCTCCACCCACCGTCATCAACGCGGCATGGCAGCAGCACTCCTGCACAAAAAAAATTGGGTGTCGCAAAAAAACTAAAAAGTAACCAAGAAAGGCATCGTCGTCGCACATAAGATCGGTATCGGTTGCTGCGTGAGGGCAGCTCCCAATGGTACCTCTCGCATCCACCCAAGGGTGTGGGTGGGGTGAACGAAGAAATCTAGAGTAGTGAAGGACGTGGTGTGAAATCCCGATAGGACGCGCAGAATGACACACAACACGCACGGCGCACGAGCGAAGTGTACGCTCTCCAAGGTTGGCGGCAGACACTTTTCTCTCTCTCTCTCTCTCTCTCTCTGGATACGAAATCTGGCCATTTTTCTCTCCGGAATCACCCCCTTGCGAACATCCTCATAAGTTTGAAATATACTGGGTCCGTTCGCCCTCTGAAGTGCATTGAAAGGCCCGGGTCTGCTCTATCATATTCATTAAAAGGACCACAGTGTTCGAAACCCCCTCCTTCGACACCGCTTTATAATCCACACAACTGCCCTGCGGTGTTTGCTGTGCTTCTGAACCCCCATGAGGGGGGAGGGGCAAGGCTGGGCAGCAGGCACGGCCCTGGGGAGGGGGGGGGGGGGCATGAGTTTGTACTTTACTGCCAATTTCCAAACTTTCTGTTGAAGGAGACTTCAAAGGGGTTTCGTCAACCTCAACGTCACCACCACCCCCCCCCCCCACGATGGGATCTCAAGCAGCTCCCTTTGAGAAAAGGTCTGTGCGCCTGTATAGTAGCTCGTAGCCATATCATTTGTTGTTACAGGGGGTCTTCGCTACGGGGTGACCGTCAGTGCATTTTGGTAAATTCCCTGTTGAATTAGCTGAAAATTGACGGAGATTGACGAAGGATAACGGCCAGCGAAGACCCCCACAAGGGCTACAAAAAAAATGACAACGAAGAAACATCTTGCGCTGGCCTGCCCAGATCTGTCGCGCAAAAAAAAGAGCAATCAATGGATGGGGTACATGAGAAGACAAGCTCTGTTGTTTCGAAGAATGTGCGGTCCGCCCTCCCCCCTCCCCCCCACCGAGCTAATGCAGTCACGATGGGCTTCGACAGAAACTCCGTAGGAAGGCAAAAAAATGTAGCGGACAGAACGTGGGGTGGGGGCGGGGAGGGGGGCGGGATATCAACAGGATCTAGAACAGGGGATAAGATAGGTCTGGTTTTCCGGTTTTCAAAACCAGGGTTTCCCGGTTCCCGGTTTTCTGAAAAAAAAAAAAAAAGGTCGATCTCATTTTCGGCGTTTTTTTTGTGACTTTGGGACAGTAAAACAGTCAGAAAAAACGCCATAAAAAAATAGAAAGTGACCCCATCGTGATCCGCACAGAGCTCAAATAGTCCAAAGAAGGCAGAGAAGCGGAGAAGAAAAAATGGACCTAGCGGGTGGCCCGGTGGGTGGTGATGCCCTCGTCATGCAGGTCTCTTCTGTTTTGAAGGTGCACACATGGTGGACTCCAGCCACCATGTCTAAGAGGGAGTCTAAGACTGCAGTCTGTACTGGATACGGGAGTCTATTTTCCAGCTAATTTACGCTAAGACTCCCGCTAGTTGAGACTCATGGGAGACACACGGTGTACTCCAGCGGAGGTAGGGTAACCTCCGCTGGAGTTCACCGTGTCGTCTGCCTCTGTGCAGCGTCACTCGGTGCCATCGAATACATGGCGACAGCCCACCAACTCGAGACAGATCTGCTTGTCTGGAGGGCTGAGACGAGAACACGAACGACTTTCAAGCAGTCTTGAAGGTCGCCAAGCCTATTGGGGGCAACTAACAGATGAGATTTGTTTGTTGCCTGTCGTCACAGCTAGGTGCCCATCTCCTCGACAACGGAATGTGTGCAGAGATCTCGTGGACCCTTTGGCCATTCTGTCGTGCACCCACTCCACCCACAACGCACACCTATCACGAGTGGTCGCTCCCCCGTCCTCCTCCACCCTGAAGGTTGAACCCTCAAGGACCAGTGATCTCCTGCTGGCCGGGCTGCGATACAGCGAAGCCTTCCTACTTACAAGCGAATCCAGACTGTAGGGAACAGATGTTCACTACCGTGGCCTCCGGCGGCTGGGGGGCTCCGCCCCCCAGACCCCCCCTGCGTAAAAACATTACACCAGACCGGTTTTTTGGCCGAGAGTCCAAACTTTCAAAGCAGCTGCTGCGCCTGCCCCACCAAGCAGCCTCAGTACGACAGGACGCGCGCAGGCACCGGGCCCTCTCAGATTCTGGGAGGGTTTGCGCGGGTCGCGCGCGCCGAAGGCGCGCGCGAAAAATTTTCAAAACCAGAAAAACCGGAAAACGGCGCCAGAAAAAAAGTCTATCTTATACCCTGATCTAGAATGCAAAAGAAATAAGCAGGCGTTGAGGCAGGCGTTTTGTTTTTCCAGAGGGGCAACGCGTGCAAATCAAGAATGGCAGCCAATGCTACATCACTCAATGCGTGCCTCCGGAGAAAGGGGTAAGCGTCCTCCGCAACGTAAAAGTTCCTTCGGGAAATGGAACTGTGCTGTGGGACAAAAAAACGGTGGAGAGAAGAGGAAGAGGAAATGGGAAGATGGCAGTCCAGGGATTTGCTGGTTGTGATGACACATCCCCGCGCCTGTTGCCGTGATGGCATGCCGGCACGTTTTACACGGGCAAAGGGGGGTCTACTGCGCTGCTAGCACAGTTTTTGAACGAAAAAAATATTCCACAAAACGACACTTCTGCCCGACGATTTTTTTTGAAGCAGGGCGGAAAGGCCTAACTTTCGTGATGTAACCTGCCACGGGGGGAGGGGGCAGGAAACAGAAAAATCGCGCAGGGTTTGCGTTTTGCAGTTATTTTTTGGCTGGCGAACTGGCATCGCACTGCGCCCTCTAGGACACAACGTGAGTAACCGATCCCGGTATCATCAGCAGGATAAGAAGAGAGTGTAGACCACCACCACCACCCCCAGTCAAGGAGGGGGCGGAGGGGAAGAGCTTGGAGTGGAACGAGTCAGGTGTCTCCTGTGGCTCATGAGGTGTCAGAATTATGTGGCACGCACGCCTTGAGCCTTTATGCTTGGCAAGTGTGTTTGGCGGCATGTTTGGTCGGGACCATTTGCTCCGCCCGTTGTTCTCAATTGACAACGAGACTCATTTGCCATTTATTCAGCAGTGATGGAGCGCACCGAGGATCTGCTCTTGCCACGACCTCCACACACGCACCACCCCCCAGTCCTCCTGCCCCCATCACGCGAACAGCTTGCAGCAGAGCAGCAATTCTGATGCTGGGGGGCTGAAGGTGCTCCAAGGGGAGTTGTGTTGGTCTAGCCCAGAGGGCGGGTGTGATACCACACAGAGTTTGTAGCCACGCTCTCAGCAGGCGAGAGGAAGGCTTCCTTTTCCCCTCAAGTTCTTCTGTTATACAAGCCTTCTTTGTAGCGGCGGGTGGGGCCGGCTGAAACGAAAAGAAGAAAGTTTGAACCGAACCAGCCGGAACTGGCCGGGCTTTTCAAACCCTCCCCTCCTCCTCCCAAACCTTACTCTCATTTGCGCCGCTTTGATCCCCCCTGCACATGGGGGGGGGGGGGGGGGGTAGCACTACTGATGTTACTGGGGTTCCCTAATTCCATGACATGCCAGAAGAAAATAAGCAACGTCGATTTCACTCTGTGGAAAACAATGATGAATGAGGTCGTGAGGAAAAAATGTAGAAGAAAAAAAAGACAAGGAAAGGGGGAGGGGGGGAAAGCGGCGAGTATTTGCCTGAGGAAATCATGCAAACAAAGTATACGAGAGTGAAAAAAATATGATGATTTTTTTGTGTGTCAATACGCCGGTTCCTGAGGGGTCTCGCTACCAGTCACAGCTCGCCACAGCGCAGTCAGTGAGAGGAAGTGGGTCTGTTGCTCGCTTCTTCTTCTCACTCAGTCACATCTGGTAGCGAAGGCCCCCTTTTGCCTTTAAAATTTTTCACGGACTTTCGCAACGTGCGTAACACACTGATTTGGCCTTTTGAGTCAGTCAAAAAAAGCGCAACATTCCGATGCATGACGCTTTTTCCCCCATCGGCTCATCGACCCATTTGCAGGAGCACCGCATAAAACAAGTGTTGGTCGTAGCGAGAGAAGATGAGGGAGTGACAAGGGAAGGGTTTGGAGAGAGGGTGGGAAGATGGAAGGGGTGGAAAGGTGCGAGGATCACACCTCCCACCCCCCCCCCCACCCCCATGCACCCCACCCCCACCTCCCAGTCACCCAGTCCCCCATCCCCTCCATTTTGATGTACAAAAAATTAAACGTGAGAGGGAGAGAGAGAGAGTTGCGTGTTGGAGGGGTGGCGGCGGTGGTGGCGGTTGAAAGGGGTTGAACGATTCCGGAGCTCTGCGGGCCATTTATTTTTTGACTGCGATTTGGAGCAGAGAGGGCAGCGTGGCTTCCCCTCCTCTCCTCTTCCTGATTCTATCTGAAAAGGCCATTTGCACAGAAGATACGTCCAAGAAATATCACAACAACCACCACTTCCCATAACCGAATGGGGGGGTGGGGGAGTCGTATATTTTCTTTTGGCGCTGAATCATTTGCGAACCACCCGCCAAGGTTTACCCCCCATTCCCCTCTCCCCAAAAAGAAGGCAGCAGAAAAAGGGCAAAAAGACAAACGGATCACAAAACAAGAAAGACGTCACACGAATCCTCATCATTAACCCAACCCTTCTATCAGGGTGGCCTTGTACGTGGTGTTTTTTTGAGTGTTTGCGACGTGGCCACGCTGAATAGAGGTTTGGAGGTTGGAGAGGGAGCGGGGTTCTGCCATCAAGAAAAAAAGTGAACCGGAAATCCGCTAGTTTACCCTTTGGCGAGTCTTGAACCCGTTTGGCCTATTGCTGGAATCTCCCTTGTTTACCGAGGGCGACATCACTCGAAAAGTGCAGCAAAAGGAGAGTGCCCGCGCTTTTCTTGGCACAAGAGCTGAAGGCTATGCTGATGTTTGGAATGGCGCCTACCTTTTCACAGACACCACCACCACCGCCTTTTCATATCCTATACTTTGTTTTGTTCTAAAATGCGTTACATCAGCATCCGCCCCAGCTCCAACAGCGGAGCTGCAGGCTTGGCTGCATTTGGTTTGCGGGCCACAGGCCACGCCTGAACCCCCAATCACGTCCTTCCTACTTATGGCGGAATGGGTGGGTGGGTGGTATCGGGTGGGTGTCGGTGTGTGTGTGGTGAGATTTTTGCATCCTTTTGACACTCATAGCAAGACAATTTCTGTTTCGTTCCCCTCTAGCGCATTATGACTGCACGGCGTGAACTTTGTGTGGTTGAGAAAAAAATCGAGGGGGCATATATGCGCGAGACGCTGCCCTCACTTGCAGGGAGTTCACACGAGCCGAGAGGGAGAGGGGAGGGTGGGGATGGGGTGTGCGAAAGAAAGGGGATGAGATGCACAACACCAGATAGTGACGGAATGGGGCTGTCAGGCCAGTTGAAATTTTGAGGGATTTTGAGGGGGCTTGAATTGTTTGCTGTGTGCCGGTCTGGCAGTGGCGGGGGTCGGACCTCAGAGGCCGTACCAGCGCTGCGACGCAAGCAGCAGCAGCAGACGAATACCCATTCCTGTGGGCTGTCAGTGACTCACTCTCGCTATAAAAAGAACCAGTCAGATCGGATGAACACTCTGTAGGTTTAAACACTCCGGCCGATATGAAATGTGCTTGGCGTGGAAAGGCAATGTGCCTGTGGTATGGTGTGGACAAAGTTCTTCAAACACACACAAAAAAAACCCGATTTTTGTTTGTGCGCGCGAGCGGCAATGCGTTGTGGCCCCTGTGAAGGGCGTTGCTGTGACTAAGTGGTTTTGTGTTGCTCTCTCAAAACACACTGCGCGCCTGTCCGCTCCCGCTGACTCTTTCGCTGTGACAAGCAAGGTTGTTTGGGCAAAAAAAACACACACACGTGTCTCCCTCTCCTTGCCATCCCCTTCTCCCCCATCTGGCCACTGCACACACCCTCACACAGGGAGGGATCTCGCCCACAGGCAGGGGTGCTCACACCGCAGGTCGGCCATCAGAGGGGGGGGGGGGGGATAACCAGAAAGCAAGGTAGCACGCCAGAACCATGCACAGAACGCCACCACGAATGTCGAATGCAAGTCGAAGGTCCGGCAAAAGAAATCCGGAGCGGTGGAGGGAGAGGGGGGGTTTGATTGTCGAGAGTGAATGGAAAAACAAGTCTCCCAGCAGTAGAGGGAGAGGGGGGGGGGGAGATCGATAAAGGATGCCTCAAGCTCGGGATTTTCGGAGGTTCCTGTTGCCAGAGGCACAGGCGAACGAAGGTCCAGCAAAGGCCTATCGCCCTGATCCTGTGAAGAAACAGGGCGGAGAGGGAAGGAGGATGAGGGGAGAAGGGGGGAGGGGGGTGGAGCAGGTGTTGAAGCAGAAGAAAAAAGAATAGAAATCACAGACAACAGGTTGACCTCCCCTTTCACTCGTTGTTGATGCAGGGTTGTGCCCGAGGGGGGGGGGGGTGGAAGGAGGAGGAGGAGAAGGAGAGACAAAAGGAACAAAGGCAGACAGACTGATGAGGGCAGGACGAGGGGGTGGCGGTGGTGGTGGTGGCGGCCCCGCCCAACTGCCCCACCCCCACCCCCCACCCCCCAAAGGGATGTGTCGTACCCTGGAGGGGGGTGGGGGAGGGGATCTCCGGGGAGGGCACCATCGCCGTTACTTCTAAAGATCTGTGCGATGCCTGGCAGGCTATAGCTACAGCTATAGCTATAGCTATGGCTATGGCCATACCACCCCGCCCCCCCCGCTCTGCCTACGCTGGTGGACTGACTATGTCAAGGGTTCGACTCGTCAGTTTCATGCGGCATGGGTTACTATGAACGGTGCCTTTTACTTTGGCGCGATCTTTTGTGGCTCTGCTTGCAGCACTCCCAGGGAGGGGGTGGAGGGGTGGGGAGTTTGATTGCCTTGAGAGCTGTCGAGAAAGGCAAGTCACCCAGCTCCTTTCTCGAAGGGGCGTGTCCTTTTTGGGAAGATATGGGGGGGGGGGAGAGGGGGAGGCACCCAACGGGCAGCAAAGGCTTGCATCCATATAAAAGAAACATGCCCCACGGATCCCTCGGGACTGCTCCCCCCTTCTTCCCCCCCTCCCCTTTCTTTGATTTGGCCCCCGAAACAGCCTCCAAGCCTTAGCAAGGCTAACAGACAAGAGGGCGCACAACATAGCCAGAAGGCGTTGTACTCCATTTTTTTCATAGCGAACCCCGACTAACTAACTAGTAATACAAAGGGGATGGGTGGTGGGAGGGAAGGGAAGGCGGGGGCACTCATGCATATTCCAAACATAGTATGCAGAGCCACACCCGTCTGTGATGGAGGGGGGGGGGGGGGTGGGATGGGGGTGGGGGTGGGGGGGCATATTTGTTGCATGCTGATCTATGGGTATCCCTTCTGGGAAAACAGTACTCCTCTGGGTGGGGGGGTGGGGGTGGGGGTGGGAGTGGGGGGGCATATTTGTTGCATGCTGATCTATGGGTATCCCTTCTGGGAAAAACAGTACTCCTCTGGGTGGGGGGGTGGGGGTGGGGAGAGGGGGGGTGGGGGGTGTATTGAACTAGAAGTAAAAGGAAGCGCAAGGATGATCTCCCTTCACTCAGTCATTCAGGGGGGAGGGGGGGGCGGGGGGGGATGGGGGGTGACCCCCCATCCCGCCCCGACCGAGGGTGGGGGGGGGGGATGGATGGCTCAGCCCAGGGGTGCGGTGGGTTCGCCCCTCGAAGGGACGGGCATACCAAAAAGATAAGGCGCTGTTTGTGCGCCAAACCCGGGTGAACAAACCTCACGGGGGGCCTTCGCTCAGAAATGCAGAGAAGTGAGGAATGGTGAGCCGCCTCACAACACTGGCTGCAAAGTGACACAGTTTGACACACAGTGGCACAGAGCGAAGGCCTCCCACGTGTTTTGCCTGATGAAGGTTGGTGTGAAATGTGCGCACAGTCATAGCAACAAGGCAAGGTAGATTGTGTTTTGTCACCCAAAGCGCTGCCAACTATCTTTTTCACTGTGACAAGCTTTCTTCTTGCTGTGTGTGAAAAAGGGGAGGAGGGGAGGGGGGGATGGGGGGGAATAGAGGGGGGCATCGAGACAAGAGCAAAGCCGACGGGTGGGGGTGGGGGGGTGGGGTTGGGGCGACTCAAAGGAATGGTTGGGTGGGGGAGAGGAGTGGGGGGAGGGAGTGGGTATGGGGTCTGGGGTCTGGGGTATAGGTATAGGGTAGGGTTGTCAAAAAGAGTCACCAAAAAGATCTTTTGGGTGACTCAGGGGAGGGGGGGGGGGAGGGGCAGTGAGCAGACAGGGCGGGGGGTGATGGGGGGGGGGGGGTTTGGGCTATTTTTTGAACGGGTTATATTAACTTTGCTTTGTGCGTTGTGTTCGCAGCAGCCCGACCCTATCCTCCCCCTGTCTTTAGGGCACGAGGCATGCTAGGGGGTGGGGTCGAGGGGGGGAAGGGTTTGTTTAAAAGACCGAAAAGAACAAAGAGGTGGCCCACTCACAGACATCCAGCTCCCTGAATGTGTGCCGCTAGAGGGCAGCGCCCACCCAGAGCTGCCGGGGCCAGGAGACAGCAAAACCCGAACCGGGGCACGGGTTGTCGGTGCTATCCTTTGAGCGCTCTGGGCGGGATGTTTTATGCATACTTTACTTTTCCACGACCTGCGTCGTGTTGCTTCCCTATTTGATTTGCCTCTTCAGAACGGCTTTTGAACGAATGCTTTTTTTTAGACCATACCTCTCGCAGCCACCCCAATACGGCCGCACCGCACGGTGGCATTTTCCCCATGATATTCATCTTCACCTCTTCTCGTTTGTTTGCTAGATGGTCTGGCCCAGAGACAGGTTGGATTCCATGATAAACATGGGCCGCACCGACACACAGGGCCCAAAGGTCTTGCCTCGTAGATACTGCACGTCAAAGACACTTGCGTGTGTGACTGCGCAGATTGAAGTATTCCCGCACACTCCACAGATTGAATCGGTTTCCACAAATTAAAAACCAACGAAGGCAGCAAACCAAGAGAGGCGCATGTTAGAGGCGTTGATGGGGGGGGGGGGGATTTTTTTTAGTTTCGTTGGTGTGCAACCTGGTGGCACTAGGCACGCGAACCAAAAAATAAATTTCTCGAATAAAATAACCCACCGCGAAACAGACAAGAGACAGAAACGAACGACCCAAACCTCTCCCCCCTGCCAGATGGTGGGGGGAGGGGGAAGGGAGTTTGATGAGCAGGAGACACAGAGCAAAGGAACAGCTCCCTTTAGGGTGTGCATTTGATGGACACCTCAGGGTCGCTGAAATCGCATGGATTTCCCCATTGCAAGGGCTGTGGATACGTGTCGGAGGGGGAGGGGAAGGAGGCATGGGCATTGCGTATTTTTTTTTGGATCATCAAACTTATCACGAGAGAGTGGGGTGTCACTGGGAGATAAGGGGGGAATAGCAGAGCAAAAAGTAAATAAAAAACCCCCCCCCAAAAAAAATTCACTTAGCCTAGCTTTGGCTCGCTGTACCAACAGCGAAACTGTGTGGGAAGGGGCTCCATGGTTTTCCCCCTTGCGGATCTCTCATCGAGACTCGAGATACAAATTATGAGAAGGGGAGAAGGGGGGTAGTGAAATCGAATTTGAAGGGAGCACAAGAATGATCACCCTTCACTCGTTATGCAGGTTGTGTCTGAAATCCGGGGAGAAGGGGGGGGGATATAGACCCCCCCCCATCCCCTCCCCTTTGAACTTACCTATCACCCACCCACCCACCCAACCCATCAATAGGCGGGACAGATCTGAACGGACCGAGCATGATATCCAATGATAAGAATAGTTTTTTTTTCTCGCTTGGCAAACAATCTTGTTTTTTTCCGAGTGCCTCCGTGGGCAGAGTGTGGGAAGAGGGGATGGGGCGCGGGGGAGATGACGTACGACGTGTGGGATGAAGGTAGAGTAGGGATGCAGAGAAACAGTAAAGCGCGGTGCCACCAGACCACACCTCTCTGTCACCCCCCGGTGCAGGTCGTGTGCCTCGGGGGAGAGGGGGGGAGGGGGTGTGCTGGAGGGGGCGGGGGTGCAAGGGCAGATTGCTTCGACATAAAATTGTGTGCGGGCGAGAGAGAGAGAGAGAGAGGATTTCATCATTTGTAGGCTCGCTCGCCGTAGCTACTATTTTTTTACACAGCAGAATACAAAGCAGGGTATAAGATAGACTTTTTTTCTGGCGCCGTTTTCCGGTTTTTCTGGTTTTGAAAATTTTTCGCGCGCGCCTTCGGCGCGCGCGACCCGCGCAAACCCTCCCAGAATCTGAGAGGGCCCGGTGCCTGCGCGCGTCCTGTCGTACTGAGGCTGCTTGGTGGGGCAGGCGCAGCAGCTGCTTTGAAAGTTTGGACTCTCGGCCAAAAAAGGTCTGGTGCAATGTTTTTACGCAGGGGGGGTCTGGGGGGCGGAGCCCCCCAGCCGCCGGAGGCCACGGTAGTGAACATCTGTTCCCTACAGTCTGGATTCGCTTGTAAGTAGGAAGGCTTCGCTGTATCGCAGCCCGGCCAGCAGGAGATCACTGGTCCTTGAGGGTTCAACCTTCAGGGTGGAGGAGGACGGGGGAGCGACCACTCGTGATAGGTGTGCGTTGTGGGTGGAGTGGGTGCACGACAGAATGGCCAAAGGGTCCACGAGATCTCTGCACACATTCCGTTGTCGAGGAGATGGGCACCTAGCTGTGACGACAGGCAACAAACAAATCTCATCTGTTAGTTGCCCCCAATAGGCTTGGCGACCTTCAAGACTGCTTGAAAGTCGTTCGTGTTCTCGTCTCAGCCCTCCAGACAAGCAGATCTGTCTCGAGTTGGTGGGCTGTCGCCATGTATTCGATGGCACCGAGTGACGCTGCACAGAGGCAGACGACACGGTGAACTCCAGCGGAGGTTACCCTACCTCCGCTGGAGTACACCGTGTGTCTCCCATGAGTCTCAACTAGCGGGAGTCTTAGCGTAAATTAGCTGGAAAATAGACTCCCGTATCCAGTACAGACTGCAGTCTTAGACTCCCTCTTAGACATGGTGGCTGGAGTCCACCATGTGTGCACCTTCAAAACAGAAGAGACCTGCATGACGAGGGCATCACCACCCACCGGGCCACCCGCTAGGTCCATTTTTTCTTCTCCGCTTCTCTGCCTTCTTTGGACTATTTGAGCTCTGTGCGGATCACGATGGGGTCACTTTCTATTTTTTTATGGCGTTTTTTCTGACTGTTTTACTGTCCCAAAGTCACAAAAAAAACGCCGAAAATGAGATCGACCTTTTTTTTTTTTTTCAGAAAACCGGGAACCGGGAAACCCTGGTTTTGAAAACCGGAAAACCAGACCTATCTTATCCCCTGATACAAAGGGAAGCACTGCTGCCACACATCCTCTGTGTAGCGCAGCACGCCCCATGCAGGGTCTGCTGACGAACAGCACGGTATTGGCTCAAGATACAACTGGGGCTTCCTGTGAAACTGTCACCAGCCAGATTTTTTTGCCGAGAAAACATATCCACCCCCTATTCTTTATTTGGGCACCGCAGCGGCGGAGTTTGGGGTGGGGAGGGGGGGGAAGCCGGCACAATCTATAGTCGGGCACAAGAATTGTTCGCGGCGTGTCATACAGCGTATCGGCTGAATAAGCGTGGCACTCTCCCTCTCCTCTCTGGCCTGGCCTCAGCGCAGGGGTTTTGGTATCGACAACCAAGGGGTTTGGCTCAAGGGTCTGATGACCAAATAAGAAGCGCATGCGCCCAAAAGAAATTGGGCGTTTTTTTCATTTTTATTTTGGTTTGCGGGGGGTTCGTATTTTCTTCGTTGTTTCTGTGTTCTTCTTCCTCCCTCGTCTTCTCCCCCCCTGGAGAGAGGCGACAACAGAAATATGAAAGACAAGGCGTTGCTTTCTGCGCCAAAAAAAAGCGGGTAAAAGAAGGTGGAACATTCGGATTGGAACACAGAGAGCTACTACAACACTCCCACACCTCCAACAAGGGCTTTACTGGAAGAAAATGGCAGGCGGCGGGTGGAGGGGCGGGAGCGGGTGTCTGGGTGTCACCACTCACCCCCAAACCCCGCCACCCAGCCACACGTGAATCACTTTTCATGCAGCAGTGCGGGCCGCACCGAGCTCCCTTGCTCTTGATGCCATGCCCACTGCCGTGCACACATGCACTCACACGCAGATCTGTGGCCCGCTGCTCCCCTCCACATTCCGAGGTTCCGTTTCCGCGGTTCTCAGGGGTGGCCCCATTTGAAAGAAGTAAAACATCGCACATTGCGCGGGATTTCTTTGCACCGCGGCAGACTTACTTAGGGGGGGCGGGGAGAGGGAGCTGGTGGTGAGCTTTCTTGCTCTTATCCACAGCACATCGCACGGAGATGGCAACAACGCACTTCGTTGGCAGGGGATCACTTTTCTTTGTTTTGCGCCTGGGAGAGCAAGGGCCCTTCTCCCCTCCAGTGTGTGCGATTCAATTTGCTTTGCGTTCTCGGGGGAGAGGGGAAAAAAGATGCAAAAAAAACAATATCGTTGGGTTTCTGAGGCACATTTGCAGTGATAACTCAGAATCCAAACCACCCCACCCCACCCCCCCCCTGACAGAGCGTCTCGATCGAGAATTTCGATTAGTTCCTTTTGGGGATCTCCACTCTCGGCAAGTTTGCGGCAAAGTTTGGCTGGCTTTCACCTATAAATAGGAGAAAATGCACCCCAAAAATGCACAGTTTTCGGCACCGTAACGAAGACACCCGTTCGGCTTGACCTTTCATGGAAGTGGAAACAAGGGGGAGAAGTCTGTGTGTGTGTGGGGAGGGAGAGGCGACGGGATCGGCAGCGAGCTTTACCATTTTTTTGATTCCGTTGAGCTCCCACACACCTCACACACACCCCTCGCCTCTGTGTGATTGCTAGGTTTTTTCCCAAATTTAAAGTTTCGGCCTTTAATTTTTTTTGGCAATTTCTTTTTCATTCATCTGCTAAATTTGACAGAAGGCAACAGAGCAGGGGAAGCCAGGGCTAATTGGCACACCCCTTTCAGCATTTTTTTCTGTTCTTTCATTTCGTTGGGAAAAAAAGGGCGTGGCGCAGCATGGTGGCAGCAGACACACGCCGTGCATGAATTTACCCCCCCCCCCATCCCATCCTCCTTGACACAGCAGCGCCAATATGAAAAAAAAGACACAAGAAGAACGGCAAGGCTTTCACACGGGATGCCACACGGCAACCAGGGGGCGACATCGAGAGATAGAGAGAGCTGAGATGAGTCCTGCCGACAATTCATTATTTTCTTCTTCTTCTTCTTCTTCTTCTTCTTTTGTTAAATCGGCATGTTAACATCACCCGCTCTCTTGCGTATGCTCTCGCAGCACGTTGAAAGGTTGTTCGCTTTTTTGCCTTGTATCGGCACTCAGATTCTTCAATCTGACAGAAAAACAGTACAGAAGAATGGTACTCTCGAGGATAGGCACGAGATTGAGGGGGGGGGGGGGCAGAAGTATGGACTGAACATTTAGAGACTAGATACGACTCTCTCTCTCTCTCTATGATGAAGGATTGTCTAGTTTTTCGGAATTTTTCGGAATTTCAGGAGGTGACCAGGCAGCAGCTTTCCCCACCCCCCGGATGAAAAGAGATAAATTTTTTGGGAGATTTATTCCCACGATAGGATCAGAAACACAATATTCAGTTGAGAAGGTACGAGAGGTCCACCCACATCACGCGGTTGGGCGTGGTGCGCGGGGGGGAGGGGAGGGGAGGGTGGCACTTGAAAAAAATACACAGCTGTGCCAAGGGCGCCCGCAGTTCCCCTGCAGTGCATGTTCTGTATGTTGGAGCATGGTCATGGTCACTTCCCCACCCATTCGTTGGGGTGCCCATCTTCTGCCTGGCAGATGCATTCAACTGCTTGCCAAATGGAGCGGTGTGAAGTGAGGGTGGCAGGCATCACCAGGTAGCCGCTCGGTGGGGTTCGGACGACCTGCCCTCAACAAAAAGCATGGCATGCGAACAGGGGATCTCGCAAGGACTTAGCGCAGGCACAGAAGAGGTTCTGAATCGCAGGGGCGAGAGCCTTCGCTAAAAAATTGAGCCGAGAAGCTCTGGGATTCAGGACTGGTTTCTGTTGCGCACACTAAACAGCCTCCAGCAAAGTTTCAAAGTAGAGAAGAAGAATTAAAAATAGTGAGTTGTGGGTAGAAACAAAACCCAAGAGCAAACGGTTATTCCACAGGGCCAAACAACAATATGCACAACAGCCCCACTCAAAGAACAAAGGTGCTGCGGCGGGATGTGGGTATTGAAAATCAAAGATTTACCTCCGACTAGTAGGGCAACGAAACCCATGCAGACAGCTATAAACCTGAAGCCATTGGCTCCTGCGTGGAACAAATGGCATTTTTCCAGGATCCAACCCTAATGCAACCAATCCCCCTCCTATGGGCTGGAGAGGGAGGGGGGCCGAAGGAGGGGAACTACATTACAACTGGGCTCTTTTTATTCCCTTGGTGCACAAGACAGCCAAACATTTGCACGGCGAGGCGTCATGGTGCTGGCTGACTGATTTGTTCTCTGCAGTCGCTGCCGGGATCTGCCGGGATTCGCTGCTCGGACAGGGCTTTACAGCATGACCAGCACCACACACCGCGGGCTTCTATCCCAGTGTGGGGAACAGAGACCCGACATCACGCCTAAGGTGCATCCTGGGCGCTAAGGTATCATGCGCATTCTTTAGGTTTCGGACGCATTCTCTCTCGAATGATATCCACACAATTTTTCTTTTCAATTATCTCTTTCGTGTGGGTGGGGCAGCTGGGTAAGCAATAGCATCGCATTTTCACAAAAGAGCCTGGAGGAGTGCCCCCTGGGCATGGTTTTTTCATGCCACATCACGGACAAACGTTGAAACACGCGCTGCGCGTGTGGGAGGCACCGGGAAGGAGAACCCCGCTGAGGCGGGGAAAGTAGAATGTAGACATTGTTGGACATAGGGGGTGGTGGGGTGGGTGCGGTGACTATGCAGAACATCCTTTGGATTTTCGGGTTGGGGTATCAACGGGGGAGGGGGGTTTGACTGTGGTGAGTGAAGGCAAAGACAAGTCTCAGGGGGGGGGGGGGGTTTCGTTGTCGCCGACATCACCAATGAGGAGAATCTCTGGAGTGGGTGGCAGAAAGGAACACAAACAGCTTGCATGCATCGGGTGTGCGTGAGGGGGGGTGTGGGGCGGGTTGGGTTGGGTTGGTGCCGACGGCAGTTGTAACAAAAATAGGGGGGGCGGGGAGAGGGGCTTTCAGTCTTATCCAAAGCTCATGCAGGCAGGGCATCATTGCAGGGCAGCAAGCTTCGCTCTTCTCTTTCTCTCACTTGATGCGATGTGCCCCATGCAAGAGCCCCCTGCGAAAAACTAATGCAACCGGGTGAATCACAAGAGAGAAGGGTAGCCAAACCCAACGACAGTTGGCGTTCTTCGAAACCCTCTCTCTCTTCCGTTGACAGCTGCTGGCGTGCAACACCTGAAGAGATGCAAAAAAAATATCAAACGTTGGCGGGAACTAAAGCAAAACGGCGTACGGTCTCTCTCCTGGCATTGAAGCAATTTGAGCGTCGCATAGAAAATACAACAAGTGGGATGAGATGGCAGAGTTAGGGAGGCATGTTTGGATGGCGTGGCGAACAGCTCAGCATGGGTCGTGCAACCGGGGGCTGCATTCCGACCGACCACGGGTCTTGGGTTTCCAAACGGCGCACACGGTAGCGGAGAACGCATCGAGCAGCTTGCGTTTTTATTTGACACGATCACAACTGACACACACGGTCATACGCACGTCTCTCTCCACGGTTCACTCCTGAGAAGCAGAAAATTCTGAAGAGGCATGCATGTGAAACAGGCCAGCAGAGACACTTTCTCTCTTCCCCTAAGGTGATCATCCATTGCAAACCCTCCGGCAAAAAGGGGTCACAACACCGTTTAGTAGCAGCCACTCTCAAAACCCAGACAACACGCGAGAGGGAGGGCGGATGGGATGTTGTATCAAACGTCAACTCAGTCACTCCAAATAAATGCAAAGGGGGAGGGGGATGGAGGGCACTCAAATAAATAACTGGGTTCAAAAAAAATAGGCAGGACACCCATCCACCCCGACCACGCCTGCATCCCGTATGCCGGCCTATCAACAGGCCGTTCTGGAACTGGGTAGCCACGGGGGGTGGGCCACGAAATGCATGAAAATGAACCAGATACAATATGCCTGGGTGTCCCCGGAAAAGGCTGGCGTAGCTATTACGCCGTCTCTTTTCGGTTTTTCAGGGCCACTGAATGCCCGGGTCTCTACGCTACTGTCTGGTCACACAGACAGGCGAAAAAGACACCCAGCCAATCATGCAGGCCAGACGCACACGCACGAGCCAGCAGGCCGCACTTCCAACAGGGAGAAGACGACTTCACTCCCCACCTCCCCTCCCCCCCCCCTAGGCATGGGCCCCCAAACATATTTTTCATAAACATATATTTTTGCCAAAAATATGTTTCATTTTCGCATAAAAAAATATTTTTATATTTTTCGAAAATATTTCCAAAATATTTTTATATTTTGGAAATATTTTGAAAATATTTCGAAAATATTTTTATACCGTATACGTAAATACCGTATACGTAAATATTTTGGAACGTAAATATTATGGAACGTAAATATTATGGAACGTAAATATTTTGGAACGCTGGTGGGTTGGCGTTCCAGATTTTTTTCGTTCCATAATATTTACAGGGCTTTCTGCGACTCGGGGACTTGGACCAGGTGATCGGACGGCATGCAGAGTCCCTGACGGGACCTACTCGTGCACTTTTCGCGCGATTCCTGACGCAAGCCGTCCTCACCACCGAGTCCCCAACTGGCCCTGTAAATATTTTGGAACGTAAATATTATGGAACGGACCGGCCAAAAATGGGCCCGTTCCATAATATTTACGTTCCATAATATTTACGTATACGGTATTTCGGAAATATTTTGAAAATATTCCAAACATAAAAAAATATTTTCAAAAATATAAAAATATGTTGGAAAAAACCTTCCTAATCCGGCGATTTATAGGGGGACCCTTTTCGAATTTTTTTTTGGGGAAGGGGTAAATTGAACGTTTTTGGCCATTTGAAGCCACTGCGAGCATTCCCGGGCCTCGGAAATCAGATTTTTGCCCCTGAAATGCGGTACCGGTCCGGACGAAAATCCGAAAAATTCGCGCCAAAAAATGACCTAAGCATGACCTAAGCCTAATTCGTTGATTTGTTGCATTTCCCAGCCAAAAATCGATTTTTTGGCTTGGCGAGTAGTTGGCGAAAATCGCGAAAAATCCCAAAAATATCGATTTTTCACAGAGGCCCAAAAACGTGTTCCTGGGTGGAAAATGGGACCAAAAACCGGGTTCTGGCCATTTCTGGGTGGTTTTTCGGGGTTTCCAGACAATGTTCGCCATTTTTCTGCCCGAAACCCCAGCCTGCTTGCATACACGTTAAGTCGAATAAATTAGACATAAGCAGAAGAGCAACATCATCATGTTCGTGAGAATGTCACCCCCCAAGCGGAGGCCGAGGGTGACATTCTCTCGGGGTACCCTAGGTAAGTCTAATAAACTAGACATAACCAGAAGACCAACATCATCATGTTCGTGCTAGCACTTTGTGCGCCAAAAAACAGGTTACGCTCTTCATTTGGCTGCGTTCAACGAAAAAAAGACACTTCTTTCTGGAGTTTAGCTAGCACGATTCAGTTGGTCAAATCATTTGTCTGGTTTCTTCTGCCCCCCACCCCCGTGCAAGGTCATGTGCCCCATCCCATCGCTTGTTGTCTTGATTGCAGGGCTCCGCACTTTTTTGCTGTGCATGCTTGCGCTTCTCGCCTCCACACACCACCCTGGGGGGAGGGACAGAGGGCGGAGGGGGCTACACACTTACACAACCGATTCGGTCAAACAATGCCACGTCATCCCCATTGGGGTCCTGGACCGCGGCGTCTCTCCCAGCGAATTGGTGTCGTCATCAGGCAGGCTAAGTAGTTGTCTACACAGGACATTGGTTTTAAGGGGGTCTGAGTTCTGCGGAACTGGCTTCAAGGGACGCCCCCTCGTAATGACTGGGTGGATGGAGCCAAGTAATACCAGGTGGTCGGACACCGGAACTCTCGGCATTTATTAGTCGCGGGAACTGTGTCCGTGTGGTCGGGTGTGACCCCTTCCGATTCCACTGATTCCACTCTTGAACATGTAGTGTTGAAAGATACTTGGTGTTCTGATGTTTTACAGGGTACTTGACAAAGGAAAGAGGGTGGTCAGTCTTGTGATCCACCCTGAATCCTTCCTGTGAGCAGCAGATCCACAACACCTCGACTTCTTTCAGCGGCTGTATTGATATTGCCTGACACAGCAAACATGATTCAATTGGAGGAACAAGCCTCGTACACCAGCGGCCCAAAAGGTGGATTCCATGTATGGTTTTAGGATTTCCCTTACTACTGATGGTGTAGAGACTACAAAGCCTGACCTGATGACGCCGCCATGAACCTGGGAGACACGCCGCGTGAGAAGGGACCTCGGTGCGGGGTGGCGTGAAGATCCTGCCTGAGTGCCCTCGTCGGGACCCGCGGTAAACCGTGGCGTTCCCCCCGAGGCAAGTCCAGGACGAAGGTTGCAGATAACCGCTGCACCTCTTCGTCCGAAAGGAGCTCACAGGATAGGGGAACTGCCCACACCCCACTCACGACAGTGTATCCGAAAGGTGCACTGCGCGTGTGGTGGCGGTGTCGGGTCCAGACCCACCTCGTTCCCCCATGCCCGTCAGTTGTTGCCCCTCCAGGGGTGGCTGCTGTCTGGCATGGGGGGCGCCCTCCCTGCCTTGCAAGGAAAAATGTAGAACGGCATGCTGCCCGTTTCTTCATTTTTTCACCTTGCCTGGCAGGGGGGGGCCCACCCTCACGGGGGGAAAAAGAGGAACGGCATGCTGCCCGTTCACTCTTTTTTCCTCCCGTCGTGGGTGGGCCCACTTCCGGCCATAAAATTGGCCGGAAATTTTTTTCAGCAAAAAATCCATTTTTTGCTGAAAATAGAAAAAATATTGGTGCCCCTGACGACCCCATATTGCGTAGTTTGTGCGTAGTGAAAAGGGGGGGGGGGGGTCTCATTTTTTGATTTACTCAGCCATTCTCTGTTGCACATAACACACCTGTGTGGTACGGGAAATGCTACGAGGAACGCGATGGACTCGGGACTGCTGCTGGCCTCTCTTGCTATGGTTTACTTATGTTTCGTGCTCCACCTGCTCCACCTCATTCTGCACTTCAGATGATCCACTTCACGTGGGTTACGGGGTTTGGGACAACGATGATATGTTGTGTCCGACGACAAGGTAAGGTAAGCTCATCGAGGTACACCAAACCGGAGTTGTCAAATCAAAAAAGACACACCGCCCGAGAGGCAATTGGTGTGACACAACAGCGATGACACAATCACTCTGCCCGAGGGGGCGCGTTTTTAGCGACCGAGACCTCCTCTCCTGACTGAGGGACACACGATCTGACCGTCCGAGAGACGCAGCATTCTACCCTGCCCGAGGGGCACCCACTCTCCTGACCGAGAGACACGCAGTCTTGCCCGAGGGGCACCTGGTTTCCTGACCGAGACAATATTCTGCCCGAGGGGCACTCACTCTCCCGACCGAGAGACACGCAGTTTTGCCCGAGGGGCACCTGTTCTCCTGACCGAGACAATATTCTGCCCGAGGGGCACCCACTCTCCCGACCGAGAGACGCAGCATCTCGCCCGAGGGGCACCTGTTCTCCTGACCGAGACAAAATTTTTGCCCGAGGGGCACCCACTCTCCCGACCGAGAGACACGCAGTCTTGCCCGAGGGGCACCTGTTCTCCTGACCGAGACAATATTCTGCCCGAGGGGCATCCACTCTCCCGACCGAGAGACGCAGCATCTCGCCCGAGGGGCACCTGTTCTCCTGACCGAGACAATATTCTGCCCGAGGGGCACTCACTCTCCCGACCGAGAGACACGCAGTTTTGCCCGAGGGGCACCCGTTATCCTGACCGAGACAAAACTATGCCCGAGGGGCACCCACTCTCCCGACCGAGAGACGCAGCATCTCGCCCGAGGGGCACCTGTTCTCCTGACCGAGACAAAAATTTTGCCCGAGGGGCACCCGCTCTCCCGACCGAGAGATACACAATCTTGCCCGAGGGGCACCAAATCCCGACCGAGAAGACGACCCTCACACCATGCTCGTGTCAGGTCTCAAGAGGGCCGAAGCCGCGGTTGAGGACAACAACACCCCCACGCACTGGTTCTAATAAATGACGGCGAGGTGCACGGGGGGATCAGCACGAAGGAGGGGCGCAAAAAGATGGGGATGATGACGCCGTGGTGTTCAAGGTGGTCCTCCGCCGCTTATGAACGTGACAGCGGGACAGCGCTGCGCCCGTGGCCGCAGCGGATTGAGGACATTCCCATCAGCCATCGAGACTATCACCGCGCCTCGCCGAAAACCTGCTTCACGCTTGATCGCGCTCAAGGTTTCCAAACGCATACTTCAGCTGGAGGTTCCGTCACAGAGGCGCTGACAAAGGCGGGACCAAGAGCAACAGTCGGGTGCTGATAAATGGGTCGATACTGATGCAGCAAAGTGACGTCAGTGATATCCAACTCCTACTTTCCTGACCGAGACACGATCTTGCCGAGGAGCATCGGACCGAGACACCCACTTCTGCCTGAGGGGCACCTAGCCGAGACGCATTTTTCCTGCCCGAGGGGCATCTCGCCGAGACATTACCTGCCTGAGGGGCACCTGGCCACGACATACCTACAGCTTACGCTTGCGGGGCACCCTGCCTGAGGAGCACCTGGCCAAGACATACATTTCCGCCTACGAGGCACCCTGCCCGAGGGGCACCTGGTCAAGACACACACTTCCGCCTACGGGGCACCCTGCCCGAGGGGCACCTGGCCAAGACAGACACCTCTGCCTACGAGGCACCCTGCCCGAGGGGCACCTGGCCAAGACAGACACTTCCGCCTACGAGGCACCCTGCCCGAGGGGCACCTGGCCAAGACATACACTTCCGCCTACGAGGCACCCTGCCCGAGGGGCACCTGGTCAAGACATACATTTCCGCCTACGGGGCACCCTGCCTGAGGGGCATCTGGCCGCGACATACACTTCCGCCTACGGGGCACCCTGCCTGAGGGGCACCTGGCCAAGACGCACATTCATGCCCGAGGGACACCGGGCCGAGACATTACATTCCCTGCCTGAGGGACACCTGGCCGAGACACATTCCTGCCGAGGGGCACTCACTCCCGACCGCGAGACGCAGGATTTTGCCTGAGGGGCACCTCCTCTCCTGACCGAGACACAACCCCGCCCAGCACAGTACCGAGGGGCATTTACGCTTTCGACTGGAATACCGAGCCTGACCCGGGGAGACACAATCGTGCCACAATCGTGAGGGGCATACTCTCTTGATTGAGAAATACACCTTTTTTTTTTTTGGGGACATCCGGACCGAGAATCTTTGCAGCTGTTGTTTGTCTGGGCTAGTTGGTACAGAATACAAGGTACAAGAGACAAGCAAGACAAGAAACGAAAAGAAGAAAGCGAAAGAAACACACATGAAAAGATCACACACATCAAACGACACGCCCAAAATGGCACAGCCTCTGGACATCCACTTAGCCAGCGAGGACCACACTGGTGACAGATTGCTCGTACATAACTCCAAAAACGGGGGGCTTGGTTGCTTCAATAGCATATGGTTGATAGCCGCCAACCGCTTTTGTGTTATGTGCAAGGAACCTGAAGTGGAAGTTGCACATTACACATTGCAATGAATGCTGAAACACAGAGTGTCACAGGAAACGATCGAGTAAAGAAAAACTCAAAGAAAAAGCCCAAAAGGGAAAGGGGAAACACAAGCTAGCTGGGACAACGCTAGGGTTCAGAAAACTGCTCTTTGTAGTGATGGAGGGGCTTGTTGGTTTGTTTGTAGCCGCAACGCATCGACACAAAGAGAGGTCTCTGTTGTGCACCGAAAAAGTAGAGAAAGGGCCAATGGTGAAAGCAAAAGGCAGTGCTGTCTATGACTCCACCGCCTGCAACACTAGTCAACCCCTTGTGCGAAGGGGGAGGGGCCAGGCACAGGTCTCTCGCACTGCCTTTTGCTTTCACCATTGGCCCTTTCTCTACTTTTTCGGTGCACAACAGAGACCTCTCTTTGTGTCGATGCGTTGCGGCTACAAACAAACCAACAAG